>OZ026623.1:79067524-79153524 GCA_964020975.1 Hermodice carunculata | reverse complement strand
TATGATTGATAATCTATCTGTCCACTGTTGGACTGTGATCTGATTCGCATAATCACTGTCCCCTGCAATATTGAAGACAAATGGTGCATTACATTCTTGTAGCGATACCAGTTTGACAGGGTTTTAAAATGTGTTGAAATAAAAGATGCAGGTTAACAAGCTCCGAAATAAATGAAGGAATGGTGTTATAAACGTGTATGTTTAATTTCCAAGTTGACATCACATCACACTAGATCGAATGAGGTGAGCTGATCCAAACTTTTGATAAATAAATCTGATCGTGGCAACCAACATTCATTAGGACAGTGACACCGCCATGTTGCCGCCCTGACATTTTACCACCGAATATGTTATGCTGCCCCTTGACACTTTCCAGCCAACCATTGGAACCCTTAAATAAAGTGATGCCCAGATCCTTAGCAAACTGTAGTATAGTGTGTTCTCTTGCAAAAGAAGAACTGTAATATTAATGTGGCGTGATGTGGATTCACATAAATATTCCCAACAGAGATCGTTCATCTTTTTTGTATTTCCAGTCTACACCCTCAAACGTTTTCTTGAAAAGTGGGTGAATTGCCTTCACACTCCTACATAACTTGTGCTTTCTGCTCCACCAAGCGTTTTGTTTGTGTTGCTCCACATCCCATTTCTTTAGCGATTGCATTGCAATTTTTAGTTGAAGTGTGCAGTTTGATGGCATTTAGCTTGTGCTCTATGGATAAGCGATTTCTGTTCTGTTTTGGTGTGGTGCGGCCATTATCATTGGTGAAATATTTCACAGAAAATCAGTTTTTGCCGTGGGAAGGCATGTTGGTCGTTGCTCATACAATAATAGAATAAAGAGGCGCACAAAAAAAATTTTCACTCAAAAACTATATATATATATGTATATATATATATATATATATATATATATATATATATATATACATATACCCTTCAGAGTTATAAAAAGCAAAAGAAACTCGTAGGAGAAACTTGGGACTCGTTGCTTACTGCAGGTGGTTCCTGAACACAGGTGTGTGCATGGACAGGTTTGAATGTATATATAAATATGTATATACATATATATATATATATATATATATATATATATATATATATATATATATATATATATATATATATATATATATATATATGTATATATATATATATGTATATATATATATATAAATAGGCATATATATAAATATATATATATATATATATATATATCAAGGCAAAATGGTGAACAGTGCACGAGAGCGTTTACCACCTTGGATACCACGAAATTCCACAAATCCATCACTAACATATGAAACGTGAAACGCCGAATCAACTACAAATGCCATTTTAAAGTTAAGACCAAACATGGTTTTTTTTTCTGCTGACTTTTGCATGTAAATATTCTAGCGTATTCGTATTTTAGGAAACGAAAAGTTAAGTGAACAACGTTATTTTTTTATGGTTTCCAGTCACACTTTCCAATGAAAACACGAAGTAGCAGTCTCAGCCGAAATTCTGTGGTTCTACTCTAACAGTTACTCTGGCGTCCAACCACAAAACCATGTCAGTTATAAATTGCGCTAAAAATAGATACTATATCAACGCCCCTGAATACAAGAAGCCCCCTCGAAAAAACAAAAACAAACTGTATTGCATAAAATATCATAAGGCTGTGATAACCAGCTGTGCTTTGATATATATAATACAGCAAGAAAACTTGGTGAGATCTTTGAGCAGGCATTTAAACACAAATCAAAAGATGCAGTTAGCCCATGTATATATATATATATATATATATATATATATATATATATATATATATATATGTATATATTTATATTCATATATATATAAAACTATATATACATTGGCGCTGTGGCAACACAAAATCTTGGGAATTTAGTAGATTTGGTTAAAGCAGTCCCCTGCATTCAGCAGTGTAATCTGCGTGAAAGTAAATTATTACCCCATAAGTCTTTCTACCTCGTTTATTTTTTAGGATGTCCAGTATTTGTATAACCACTAAAACGGGTACAAAATTCTACCTTATTCTTAAAGTGTGTGTAATTTTTTACATTTTACATTTGTAATCGGAAACATACTGGTATATATACTGAACCAACCAAATAACGCAACTTCTTCATTTGGGTTTATTTTCACATTGGAACTGTATTTAAAGTTCAGAAATATACGAACCGTTGTTAAATCAGTCTAAAATAATGCACCAAGTAGTGTGACCTCAAGGTCGAGTACCCTGACCTTGCCATGGGGTCATTGTCATGAATCAAGAGTGACTACAGCAGGCTATTTTACACAAGTCTCTGACACCTGAAATTAAGGTTGCCAAGTCTTTGATTCTGGGACAGGAAAAGGCCACATTGAAATCAGCCAAAGCGTAACTGTGTGCGAGGATATGAGGCTTTCAAAGTTTGGTGGTTGTGCTGAATCAAGGACAACTGCAGGATTCAGTGTTACCCACATGACTAAAACATTTGCACCTTTACTGGTTGGGTGTAGCCCCTCACGGACAATAAAAGGGCAGCATGGGATTCATTTGGCACAGTATTCCAAGAACTATGGGTTGATTATCAACAGGAGATCGGGAGAGAGGAATTGGCATGCTGCAGGCTGTTTTATCTGCAGCAGAGGTGGCAAGAAGACTGCAAGTCAACAAATCCACTATATCCAGACTTGCTACAAGATTCCAGGAGACTGGGGCCACAGCTGATAGACAGCGTCCTGGGAGACCAAGAGAAACCACACCTGCACAAGACAGACACATCAGGGTGTCACATCTGCAGAACAGAACTCGACCAGCCACTCGAACTGCACAACAGACACCTGGCAGAACCAATAACAGAATATCTGCCCAGACAGTCCGTAATAGACTACAAGAACACCATCTACACGCCAGGCGTCCTTACAGGAGTCAAATTTTGACACACGCAAGAAGGCAAGCCCGACGACAATGGGCTACTGCCCATACTCGCTGGACGCATCAACAGTGGAGGGATGTGCTATTCACTGATGAATCCCGCTTCACCCTGTATCATGCAGATGGTAGGACACGTGTTTGGCGATGAAGGGGAGAACACTACTCAGATGCCTGTGTGCTGGAAACAGACCGATTTGGAGGTGCATCAGTGATGGTGTGGGGTGGAATTTCATATACAGCCAAAACCCAGCTAATCTTCATTGAAGGCAATCTTAACGCTGCCCGTTACAGGGATGAGATCCTTCAGCCTGTTGCTGTCCCTTTCATTAGACACCCCCAACTCCACTTGCTTCAACAGGACAATGCTCGGCCCCATGCCGCTAAACTGACGATGGATTTTCTGCGAGGAGAAGGAATTAACGTTTTGCCATGGCCAGCCTTCTCACCTGATATCAATCCCATTGAGCATCTTTGGGACTACCTTGACCAGCGTGTTCGGAGACGGGATCCAGGGCCCGCCAACCGCCAGCAGCTTCGCCAGGCTCTTCAAGAAGAGTGGCATCGTGTGCCCCGGCAGATGGTGCAGCGGCTAGTGTCATCCATGCGCCGATGTTGCATATCAGTTACAGATGCTGATGGTGGTCACAAACAGTATTAGCGGACATGCCAATTTGTGAACTTTACAAATCAATGTTGCCCTGTTTATTGCCAGCTGGTCGCGCCCTCGTTGACAGTTTCAAGTTTTTGTTTTTCACGTTATGCCAAAAAGACTGCAGAATATGGATCTAATTTGTTTCTGTGATATGAAAGTAACAATAAATATTTAAGTTAAAAAGTTTAAGGGTTGCGTTATTTGTTTGGTTCAGTATATATATATATATATATATATATATATATCAATCATTTTTATCTTTCAGGCTGATATTGCCTTTTTCAAAAGTATTTTGTTGACCCTGCTCTGCAGCAGAAATTCTTCGATGTGCCTGTATTAATTTATGGGCAGTTAAACGAACAGATTACAGAAATTGATTAAAGAATTTTTCGATATGGAAGCATTGTGAGGTATTCAAATTGCTCAGATTGGTATGTCTCCAGCACTAGCTGGTGAACGTGATGCGTGTGCAATTTATTTCTTGGATTAGAGGTCACATGCGATTTTAAAAATATTCTTAACTGCAGTTTGACAATTAACCGTTTCACATAATTTCTTGATATGGAAGCACTGTGAGGTAGGCGAATTGCTCAGATTGATTATTTTGTTTGCCACAGTTTAAAGGGTTTCCTGTCATGTCACTCTACATGACGTGTTTACCACATATATTTGAGATTACAGCAAAGGCATTTCACATGCCAACCATTTACATTTGACCAGAAATAATTATAGCTTAGCAACAGTTTCACACGAAAGTATATGGGAATCCTTCAATTACATGCTATACAAATAGGTGCATCAGTATACAACAGCTCAGAAAAATCTAGCCAGATCCATATTTTTCAGCTGTACAATGATAGCCAACCCAAAATGCAGGAGAAAGTAGAGATTCAAGGATTGCTAAAATATAAAGTAATATATTTCACTCCTGATGTGAGACAGGCTGTTACCTATAAAAGGCAGCTGGTGGTTTTAAACCAGTGTCTCAACCTTCGAAACATTATTCATCAAATACAGATTTTGTTTTTTACAAATGCAATAATGAAGAGAATTTCCATCCGACATAAGACCTCTTAGTCAGCAATGGATAAGCAATACTTAAAACAGTTATGAGTTGAGTCCAGAACAAACTTATGGTGCAGTGGGTAGTGTACATTATCTTGTGTTTACCGGATTAAAATTCGTCCAGGCATTTTCTTGGAACAACCGTTCCTAGATGGGCTTCTCATCCTATTCGCCTTACTTAGTAAACGAGCTTCAGAAGCTTTTGAAGTTGTACATTGGACTCCAGAACAGTACAGTTTGCTCAATATGTTCAAGTTGTGCTGATATTTGTACAAAACGGAGTAGAGATCTTTCCTGAAAATTTCGTGAGGTTGTCAATCACATATTTGCCAATCACATGAATAAAAAGCCTCCTCTTCATCCCATTTTGGGGGAGGGAGGTAGTGTTTTATTGTATGTGCTCCTATCTGTATACTTTAGTTAGATTGTCATAATTTTGTGAGCATTTTCTCAATGAATTCCCTTTCCCTTTCCAGCCTCAGCTTTGTATCGCTATTATGCATGTACACTCTTGTGTTCACGTTTATGTTTATTTCGATGCATTTATTTGTACTTGTATTTCCCCATCCTTGGGACTCAGTGAACTATTATTTCATACATGGGTATTGTTGATCACAGTTTCACATTTTTACACCAGTGTTTGGGGTGCAGGGCCACTGCAGTGATCCATCGCGGCACGGCCTTGGGTGTGACATCGTCTGACGACCTTCAGTGGTTCTGAAAATTCAACTTCTTGATTTGACCACAAACAAGCAGGATAGCCAGAACATAAACTACTAATGCTGTGATATATTTGCATATTTGCATTATTTGTCTGTCCAGAAACACGCTGTCGGCATGCCATCTGATTTTGATGCATCATGTTGCACCACCGCGCTGGACCTGGTTTTGGGCCGCTGCTGCCACGTTTATCCTCGTGACGGACTGTTAAGTATGATTTACGAGTGGCATGGTTCCGCTAGACGGATAATAACCAAAAGAATGACACATGGACGTTCAAATGCCCACATGCCTGTGTAGTTGTATGCGTTTTTCCCATATTTTTACTTTAGTCAGGAAATTTTGCAAACTTATAAAAAGGAGATTTTTCTTGTAAAAACCGCTAACATCCCAAAATTACCCATGCAAATGGTTCTTGCATCTTACATGTTCTCAATGCAAATAGCATCTTCTAAAATTTTGGTGAATACACACAGTGACCTTACCACACTTACAATTACCTTTGCAGGGTTGTGCTTCCTAAACTTGCCTGCACAGGGCACTGTTAACGCACCTGCTAGCTGGACAAAGAGTAATGATGTGACATATATTAACGCATAAATATGTCATGTTTGTGCATGATAAGGGGTCTTTTGATTATGAAGTAGGGTGCTCTGGTATTGGTTCAAACACATTTTATTTAAAAGAAACGTGATCAGGAAGAACGGACTCTGAATCAGCAGGTATAACTCTTGACGCCACATCATAACAAGCAGTCAAAACAGTTACAACCACTCAAAACTGGTAGACTAGGTTTAGATATGCTTCATTCACCAGCTAAGTTCAAGGAGAGGGTTACCAACTTGGACCCGTATTTTGTACACTTTTTACCCCAGCCAATGCGGAATAATTGCAAAAACTGAGAAAAGCTGGAAGTTGCTATTTATCATCTAAGTTATAACCATGTAGTCAGACACAGAGGTCAGGTGACACTGCAACTGTAAATGAGGCGCAGTGTTACGACCTGGACATATGTGTGTGCCTGTGGCACTTAGTGCTACAGCAGTTGCTTTTGAATAACATATCCAGTTATCACTAGAAAGCGTGTTTCTCTTATAACAGGGACAAACACGTGGATTAAAAAATAAAATGTGTGGACTTTGCATATAATGGACACTGGCTGTAAAGATAATCCAACTAATTAAGACCTTCCACAAATAATCTGTATGGGAATTCTAAGGATACATGTTGTGGCGTTGTTCGCAGAATCCTTTTAATCCTACATATACCCCATTATTGTTGTTTCTAAGTTATCTTTCCATTCTTTTCATAGGGCAAGACTCTTTGTTGCGAAACGTTTAGAATTTAACCAGCTTGCGTTGTTAATATTTAGAATAATCTAGCCAGGCAAATAAATACCTCTCTCATTGCAACAAGGCAGAAGCAATGCTATCACACTCACGCTCTTGACTGCAAAATGGCACAGAACAGTGTTCCCATTCCTTCTCTGGGTCTGTTGTAAAACACCATGGGCCCTGAGGGTCTTGGTCCAGATTTCTACAGTAGTTTGCAATTGATTCCAGGGTTAAAAATCTGTGTACTCCATATATGGTTTCTGTGCGGTTCAGTAGTGCTTGTTTGTATTTCTTGAGTGAGTTCGAGTTCCATCTGCAAACAAGCATTTTGTAGCTCTTTTGTTTCAAGCATAAGCAAATAGTTCAACAGATACATTTGCACATGGTGACAGACAACGAAAGATCTATACCGAAAAAACCTCTTCTTTTCTGTTTTTTTTTTCATACCATCTTGCACAAAGAAGCTAATGTACAGATACAGTTAGGCCAAATTAAGAAGATTGTACCTGGAAACAGAACATGGCAGGAGTTAACGACGGATCAGAACCCACATTTCTTTACTATGATTCTTGGTACGTTATTTGGCTATGAATTTTGAGTACTTGCAGATTTGATTTGTTTAGTTAAATATCAAATTTCCTGCGTCAACAGATTGTCGACACAAGGAATTCATTACCTAAACTGAAAAGTCTCTTTATTCATTCCTGTCACTGACTATACGTAAAAAAAAAAGAAGAAAATACGAACAGTTGTCATGACCTAGAATTAACTTACCATTCGTATCTGAACTTGTTCCATACAAATTTAGTTTTTATGTTTGGTTTGACAGGTACTCTTCATTCAAATGGAGCTCTGCATTTATCGGAAAAACTTCAGGTATTAATTAGTTCATCATTTGCCACGTTCATATTTATTCATTATAATGTGGGCTGTCTTTGCTGAATATTTAGCATAGATAAGGAGCCGCTACTCAGAGAGACATATACTGGTATAGGGTCGGAAACATGTTCTAAGTAGTTACCCAAACAACACCCACCCTTTAATTTATTTGGGCTAATACAGCTTATGTTAAAATTCTACACAGGAAAGTGTGCATTATGGACAATACTCATTCCATATGTGTATATAGGTTAAACAGGGACAGATTAGCTGATGGAAAGTAATGAGTTCGGACTGCGGAATAGGGTAATGACTACTAAGAAGGGGTAATGGACAAAGAGACAGATACAATACTTTAATATCTCCTAGAACCCCTTTTCTTACCTCATTATGACAGTCAGATCTCTCAAAAGAAAAAAAAGCGGGCAATTGATACGTGAAGTAGTGCTGACTTCCTGTAGTTTTAGATATGATTTCTAAAAGAAAGACTGTTGCACACAAACTAATATATTGCTGGCTACATAATAAATACTGTGGCCAGATTTGGTCCTTATTTGATAATTGTAACTATTCATCTGTGAAAAAAACACTTACCGCTGACATGATATTCCACTTTTAGTCCAATTTCTAGATCCGATATACTCAAAGCCTGAGGATGTATGTTTGCATGTGGTCTCTGGTTTCATGAGAGCAAGAAACGTATAATTCATGTTAGATAGGCATTTGTTGTCCATCAAGCCATTTGTAATTACATTAGATAAGTAGTTTATCACCTTATGACATGCCGAATTGCACACCATTAACTGAATAACATATAATATTTGCATATTGCAGGTCGAATAATGCATGCTCACTGTTAAAAGATCCCAACATCATTAACAATCAAAAAAAAAACAAAAAAAACTCGGTGTTGCAAGGGAAGAACAGTGTCTAACTGCTTAAGTCTGCGTCTTTTGCAGACTAAAGCAGCCTGACAAAATCGAAAGAATATTAGTTTCTTCACAAAATTCAATTTCTGCCTCGCGTGTGAGAGCCAAAGGCGGAAAGGGCAGTAGAAAGGTTCTATAAGGTAACAAATTAACAAATATCACGAAAATGGTACAGGCGTACTTTTGTCTTTCGCTCTGTATTCAGTTGACGCACAAGTCAGGAGAACCCACAAAGGGCTGGGATATTATGTCTTTTTTATCTTTGGCGATAGTGATAATTTTAGGGTTTTGAGTGGTTAGGCATATATATGTTTTGGAAATGGAAAACAAGAGGGCTGTGTGAACAGCCCATGCTCAGCTGACCTAGAGATTTAACACAGTTGTGGCTCTATCAACTTGAGACAGGATCAAGGTCACTAATGTATTGAGCAAGACTGACCTTTATGGAAAAACACTAACATTGCAACATCAAGGGCATGCAGTGCAAGTAGCTTTCAAGTTATAGTGAAGAGTAAAATACATGTATGTTGCATTGCGATCCCAAAAATGAGGTTAAGGTTACTCATCTAGTGTCGAAGCATGACCCTCATAGAGAAACATTAACATGTGCACCATCAAGGTCTTAATCCAAACCAAATCTCAAGTTATCAAGTGAACAGTGCATTTCATGTCATTTGTCCTGTGTCCTTGGGAACGAGGTCAAGGTTCAAAAATTACTGGAGCATGACCACTTCCACCAAATAGGCATATACTTATTAAATGTACATCCGTGCCTTGCCTCCTAAGCAGACTTTCTTGGGGCGATACACTATGTTGGCCCCCAGCGAAAGTCTGCCCGGCCGTGTCACAATACCATTTCGAGAGGCAATTAGCAGATCTGGCGATAACGTTGTCAGGCGCCAATGGGCCAATGAATTGTACTTCGCTTATCGTGAAAGTTGCCTACTGCATTATTAATGAGCTGTGCGTCGTCCAATCAGATGCGAGCAACACGTCACTTCCCACACAGCAGTCAAAATAACTCCGCGAGGTCGAGAACCCAAGGGAATAATCCAATTGACACCTTCTCAAACGTGGTTTACCTGCTTGTGTATCTGTGACTTACTGGAGTAATAGATGTCAGAATGGGACAGGGTGCTGTGTATTGCGATCGGGAAATGTTCCCGGCGTCACCTTCACCCAGAATACAAGACGACACCCCTAACTTGCTCAGTTCTTGCTGATGAGATTTCATTAGACTTACGAGCGGGCAAACTAAGATTACTACAGGTTTGGCTGGAATAGGCGTTTTCCGTTTCACCAGGTCAGGGATTAGTTGGGATATTCGGCTTTTTCCACTGCCTGTTGGTAAAATTACAAAAGTGTCTTTCTTCTCAACAATAACATTAAATAATGCTTGCTCCTGGTGTTTGGTCGCCTGATAATTTACTCCCATCTCTTGCTAACAATCCTCAAGAACTTCCCGGAATTTTTTCTCATCCATTTTTTTCTTTTTTCCCGAGACACTGACGCTGTTCGTAGGCAGCTAATTTAGTAATTACAACTGGGCTGAGTGCGTAACACAGTTGCCGTACATGGCAGAACAGTAGCTGGATCAGGGGTCACATTAAGCTTGCGTCCTGCGTCATAGACGCAAAAAATAAAGAAATGACACCTGGAAATTAATAAAACATTGTCATTTTGCGTGTCTGTGGACGCACGCACAAAAACGCGATGCATTTTGGAAAGATACAACTGCAAAAATTACCCTAAGCGGTCACGGTGTTTTGTATCGACCATTATCAATCTCGTGATTATTTATTATACTGATGGAATCCTCTGATGTTCGTCTTTCTATGTGACAAGCTCTCTTATTTGCTAAGAAAAACTATTCGTGGGGTATCCCTCCAAAAATTTGCCAGAATGGGAACGGATGGACGTCACTTCACCTCATTATAAATGCTGAAAGCACTTCCAGGCTCCTCCTTGGGTGGATTTGATCACGTGTCGCTCACTGTCCAATCAAATTCGTTGTTCCCCATGTGCTTGTCTCATGCCCGCAATGTTGGGAAGGTACAAGTCGTATCACGCAAAGATTATTGGGCTAAGATGTTAAATTTTCAAATGACATTTTCACCAAGAAGAGTTCCATCGAAAAAATCTAGACCCAGATAAAGGCACGAGTGAAAATTCATTACGGACGGCAAGGAAAATACGCAGATTAGTCATGGCAAGGTTACAGGTGGACGAAGCGAAATTTTGCATTAGCCGGCCTAACAGCGTAACACGATGTTGTTCATCACTGTCTCCGTTGGTTCAGGTGGTTATTGGTGTTTTTGAAACAAAATTTGGTTGTTTTGATTTCATTGAAATGTTTGAATGGAACAAATCTGTAGGAATTTAAAAAAATTATGATCGAAGGCCGGAAAATGTGTAGCGGAAAACCATGCCTGGGTGCATGCCCGTGACAGGCTGTGTACACTCGCTTGTGTGTTGCACGGCTTGTTGACCTGCCGTGTTGCTTGGGGAATTAAGTGACCGCAATTAAGATCAGACTCTTAACACCGCCTACGGTATCAAATTTTTCAGGTATATTGAAATAGACAGTGCACAGAAATATAAATCATATAATTTCTGACAATTTCGTCACGTGGAATCAATCGCAAAAACAACAGAGCCCAGGCATGTTCAATCACGCATGCCGCTTGTTGTGCAAGCGAGTTAAAAAACTGTCCGGTGGCACACGGTGTACAACACTAGATACTGGCACAGTGGCAGCGTGCCAGGGGTTAAGCCCCATTCACAACCAATTTTTTGGTAGACCAGGGATGTGCTATACAGACTTAGTCGTAATAGCAGGTTCCTGGGTAGATTGAATCCATCCTTGGTACCGTCAACAACTTTTAGACCCTTTTACATCAAGTTGGCATATTGGTGACTTTTTATTCAATCTTAAATTTTATAATAATGAGTTATCTACGTGAGCATACAGACCCTATGTTATGTTCGTTTCTAGGCTTAAGTTACATGCATGTTTTATATATTTATCATAGTGATATATGTTAATTATACCAAATAAAATCAACTAATCAAATTACATCAAATGAAGTCCAGTTTGCACAATTTCAGACTGGACCCATAGATTCAGTTCATGGACCCACTATTTTTCCTGAAAATGGAGAAAGATGGGTCCAACGGACCCACACTGAAAAATCCTTAATATGACCCCTGCTGGATATCGCACAGCAGAGGTGTTAATCCCGTTACCCCCATTATGTTGTTCCCACCTTCCCAGCAGGTGAACCCAAACAGTTAATTGAGCGGCGTGTGGTCAATACCCACTGGGCCGTGTAATAGCCTAGAAACAAAATGGCGCTCACAGAGTCACTATCCCACAATCCACTGCGTGCATCCCCACATCTGGCCACTCGCTGGCTGCGATGCCAGGACGGCGCTGCCTGCTTCCAGACAGTGACGCTGCGAAAGAAAGGCAGACGTTCGCTGGGGGGTAATAGACCGCCAATAACGGATGTTTAGCAGGCAAATCCGTGCCATATTTGACACAAATCTGACAGTATTGAAGTTATAACCATAACAAGAAATACCAATGTTAAACTTCCATATGAACACTTTTGAAAAGATTTAGAAAAAAAAATCGTGAAAAATCCAAAAGTCACTGGAACGTGACCATTTGAACAAACGTGGTAGTGCGACACCCAAGGTCCAATGACACTACATTTGAAGTAAAAATCTGACAGTTTCTTCAGAAGAATATAAATAAGCATAAGAATACCCATTGACTCGCATAGTAAACAATAAAAACTTGCATTTACTGATTCATAACAAAAAAAAAAAAAAAAAAAGGGAAAAGGATTGCATCTCCACTTGGTGAAAAAATTAAGAACTAAGGTTCTTAGGAGTGTTTCTATGTAATATCAAAGCAATTGGGTGAGCAGTTTTGCAGGGAAAGATTTTTCAGATTTGTCCCGACAAAGAGCATAAAATAATAATAATATTAATAAGAAAACCCAAACAAACAAACAAACAAACAAACAAACAAACAAACAAACAAACAAACAAACAAACAAACAAACAAACAAACAAACAGAACCCCCCCCCAAAAAAACACTGGAGCATGACCATTTGAAGAAACCTGGTAGAGACCCACCCAAGGTGCATTGCCACCAAGTTTGAAGTCAATACGAATGGAGCTTTTGGAGAGGTCAAAAATGGGAATTAGCATAAGAATGTCGTTTGCTTTACATAGTAATCAATAGGAAAAGTTAATTTAGCAATGGATGCTAGAATTGACAAAACTCGTTAAGAATAAAAAAAAAAAATCCACAACAGTGCCACTTAGTGAATATTTTTGCTTGACCCTTTTACAAGGAACATATTCTCGAAGTTTCAACTTAATCTAATTGACGGTTCTGGACAAGAAGTCAAAACTAGCGAAAACAACACTTAAAATCATGATGAATTAAATTAATAAGTAAAAAATAAAGGCAGCACCACCTGGTGAACAAATAAAGAACTAGGAGTGCTGACAAGTGTTCCTATGTAATATTAAAGCAATTCGGTGAGCGGTATTTGGAGAAAAACAAAAGTTTGAAATTTTTCCCGAACAAAGAACAGTAAAATTAGCAAAATAAAAAATCACTGGAGTGTGACCATCTCAACAAAACTAGTAGAGACCCACCAAAGGTACATTGCCAACAAGTTTGGAGTCAAGTTGGATGACGGTTTCGGATAAGTCTAAAATGTAAAGTAGCATTAGAATGCCCATTGACTTACCTAGTAATCAATAGGAAAATGAATTAACCAATAAGTAATTTTAAACTAGAGGCCTATATAAACAGCCCGTGCGTGCTCAGCTGACCTGCCACCTGGAGAACAAATTAAGAACTTTAAGTCTCTCGGAGTGTCCCTGTGTGATATCAAAGCAACTGGGTGAGCGGTTTAGGAGAAAAAGATTTTTATGATATGCCCAAAAAAGACCCCCACCACCAAAAAATCATAAGAAATCAAAAATTAACTGGAGCATGACTATTTGAACATACTTGGATGATACCCACCCAATATACATTGCTACTAAGTTTGAAGTGAATTTGGCTGACGGCTTTTGGGGTAGAAGTCGGAAAATTTAATTGCAAACAGATGGATGATGGATGCATGGACAACGGACGACGGATGAAACATTTCCTAAAAGCTCAGCCTGACTAGTAGGTCAATTGCAATTGAATGAACTTAATATTGAATGAAGAGTATTTCAAAGGTTAGAATGGCCAGTTTAAAGCCACCAGTTGTTTTTAAGCGGTCACTACCAGTCTCACCAGTCTCAAGTCAGGAGTGAAATTTATTTCTCCATATTGGGATTGGAGGATGAATGTTGCCGTTTTGGAAACTTAAATCGCTGCGTTTTGGCTATTTTTAACTATTACTCAATGTTAGGATGCAATTTGTGAAACTGGGTTATTTTTTCTGAACTATAGGGGTTTAATATTGACTAAATCAAGTTTATTCTTATGTTATATATGTAATACAAACACAAAGCAAGCTCATAAGAACGCCTAGGCTTGGCCAGGAGTAAAAGTACGCGCAACATAGTTTACTTATGGTTTGCAAGCCAAGCCGAACAAATTTACGTCTCAGTATTCAAGGCATGGGATATTTTTTCTGACACGCATAGATACACTGATTAACACCCAACGACTTCCTGCTGGGAAGGCTTGTTTACCGACAGGCAGCAAATGTCACAGTTTTTGTGCAATAGCATAGTGTTCTCGCAGTTATTGATACTTATCAAGATCAGGTCAATTTAAAAGTGGTGAATCATTTCGTACTTGTTCTCCGTCTATGTGATTGTACAGAAAACTTAACGTGTTGATAGTTATGGGTGTAATGATTTTGAACAAAAATTATATAATATGGTCATGTTCAGGAATGCCAGGTAAGAAGGATCTCGCTCTTCATCCAGCACAAGGCACGTTTTGTTAGAAATGATGAATGTTGCGATCTTAACCGTGTATTAGGGCATATAGGCGGCTATGTTCCACTTTATGGTACTAAAACAAGGCATTTTGTCAATATTAAAGCATAAATCTTGCCTACTATACATATATAATCATCTCACTCACTCCTATTTCAGAAAGTGTTTAAATGTAAGAGATGCCTACCTATTTTAGCATACAGGTAGTAAGAAGACACCGGTAGATGAGTCTTTATGTAAGCTGTTTTCATGATACGACAGTTATTGTCATCTTGGAAGAGAAACGAGTGACACTTTTGGTGCCCTAAGCATTGCTTAGCACAGGCATACACGTCCACAGTTTTATGTATGTATGCATGACCAATAAAACCCATCGTTGACATCGATCTTGGTTGGAAGAAACCTTCAATGACTAAAAAATGACTTGGTAGATTTATTTAGCACAAATAGGCTCCCATAAGATTCTTTTATCCAGTACCGACAGACGACAAAAACCTGAAGAGGGTACCAGTAGCAATTAACAAGTAATCGGTATTTTTATTGATGCTCCTGGCTTTGGATCAAGATTTTTCCTAGTGGTATGTCTGAGACAAATCAAATTTGAAAATCCAACCATAACACATGCATGTCAAATGTTGCGCTCATGATTCCTTTTCGTGCCTTTCCTTTTTGAGTAGGGCAAGCATTACAAGTATGATGTAGGGATATCCAGAGTTGTAAATTTACTTACACAAAATGTACGACTTTACTTTATCTAATAAACAAAACTTTACTGTTGGTACTACTCTTAAATTCTTGTCATTATCATCATCATCGTGCACCTTCAAATTAAAATTGGAGTTTAATTTTATCATGAAAATTGTTATGCATCTCAATCATGCTTTAGAGAAACCCTGGGTCTATGACCAAATACAAACTTTCTTGGATAATGGGCCAAAAGACCCCTTTGACGGGTCAACTGAGTGTTCGTTATGGAATCAAACCTAAATAGCAAACAGCGTCTTAAATGGGAAAAGTACCTGGCATGCTTCGGTTATGGTAACATCCGTACCCATTCAGCCAGCAGCACCCGTTCTTGTAACAAGCTTCACTGTTGGATCCAGGACACAGGACTCTTTGTAAAGGTAGTACATCTAAACATGTCTCTGGCAGGTAAGAGATACATACATAACATTCAATAAGACGATCAAATCTTATTGAAATATTTACCGTCATACAGGTGCAACTTATTAGGCTGACATATCATAATTTCTCAACCAGTTTATCATGCAGAAGGAATGTATTTTATGATTCTTTACTTGCGTTTCCTCTTGCTAAAATTAAATACAGAATAAATAGATAAATAGATAGATAGATAAATGAATAAATAAGTCAATAAATAAAGAAAGAAAAAAAGTATTGACAAACAATGTTTAAATATGATAGACAGATAAATAAATAAATAAATAAATAGATAGATAAATAAATAAATAAATAAATAAATAAATAAATAAATAAATAAATTAATTAATTAATAAATAAATGAATAAACCAAATTAAAACAAATTAAAAAGTGTTGACAAGCAATATTTCACATTTCATACGATTCTTTTGGACAAACCTTGTTGACAAATATTTTTGAAACTTATTGCGTTGTTTCGAACAAAAATTATGCCTAAAAGATGTAAAAGAATAGAGTGTGTCGTAGGCTTGCTCAGAAATGTATGCAAAATATCCTTCCAATACGGACCACATTAAATAACTGAACCAATTTAATTGGACTACCTTAAAACAAAAAAAAACAAAAACAAAAAAAACAAAAAACAAAAACCGACAAAGGAAAATGGCATTTATAGTATGGATTTTACTGGATCTCCCGTGATTTATATTTCTTAATTAATTTAATACTTTTACAGGCCTTCAAACCAACTGTCAAGTTTCCAGTCTGAAGTGTAACTTTCGCTATAGCAATGTTTAGATTATGTGATCTGCATTGATTACTCTACTAGAAAAATATGATATGAGCTCAAACATCAAATATAATGACCAAAATTTAATGAACCGGTGCGTTATACATAATATGTATATTTCAGGGTAGCCTGATTATTAAAATATGTAAAATTCAGTAGAAATATTTTACACTTGACATGCTGCTCAATGGATATCTTCAATGAATCTTGAAAGCTGGAGATGGGCAAAATCTTATAAATTTTTCAGTTCCATATCAATCGGCAAAAGTGTCAGATCTCGGTAAAAAATGATGCTTAAAGAAAAGCTACATGTGACACTTGGGCATTTAATTCATTATCAAGGTAATTTAGTCTATAAATTAGAACTATCACATTTGTGAAGAATTTAACACACATGAATGCCCTGAACAAAATCATATTTCTTCCCCTGTATATTTCTATTACTTAAGAGGTTTCAATCAAAATATACAATCAGGTTCTTATCTTGATTTTACTTGCATTGAAAACGAAAACATAGTTCGGTTTTCAATAGGAACACTTCACCTAAGAGACCAGCAATTTACAGTTCCGTCTTTCAGCATTCTCCTTTAGAAGCAATATCCTATTAAAACAATTTTCTGTCCCTTGCGTGCTTTTAATTAAAGTTCACTGCACTACAATCCACCGTATAGGAAATCATACCTGTTTGCATACCCCTTTCGCCACTACAAATGAACCAAATAACCAAGACTGCCAATACATTCGCCATTTTTTTATCTGAAAGAACACACACACACACACACATATATATGTACATATATATATATATATATATATATATATATATATATATATATATATATATATATATATATATATATATATATATATATATATATATATATACTTATATCGACAAAGAGGGAGAGAGATAATCTTATTTTAAATGTTGGTCTCCATCCCCCAGACTTAAGATAAATAAATAAATGAAACGTAGTACATAAATAAATAAACAAGCAAACGAACAAACAAACAAACAAATCAATAAATATATTGGCATAAAATAGTAAGCAGTCCTGATCTCCAATTGTAAATGCTCCATTCACATAAATTGCTTGTTGTGGCCATGTAGCATTCCTACCATTTAGAATTGGCTACCTTGTAAAAACAATGTAAACATGTAATTGTCCTAGACTCTTTCAGATCCATATTTTGACTGAGTCACCAGCGTTTCTCGGCACGCTTTGGGTGGTTTGTAAAGCTGTTGACCTTGAGTAATTTATTACTTTGTTACTTGAATGAAAAGTTTTTTCCACAGGAAATGTAAATCTACCACCATTATTATAATATGTTATATGTTTGGCTTTAGTCCCAGTTGGCACTGAATGAGTTGCAGGTAATTGAAAACGGTTGTTTGTCCAATAAAATGTACCATACGTACTATATAAGAAGCAGTATATATAATATAAGATACATGCAACGTTTTTGCAATCCATATTATCAATTAATTACGTCAGAATTGCCAACGATCATTAGTCCCTCTGTTATATGTTTTGCAATTGAAACATATTATTGATAAACTTTCAATCTATTAATTATTTCTTGCACACATCAAATAGTTATATATATATATATATATATATATATATATATATATATATATATATATATATATATATATATATATATATATATATATATATATATATATATACATATATATATATCCTATTTTACAAGGAGGTCTCTTGATAGTTTTGAAAAAGCTTTTAACATGAATACTTGCCATTACAGTGTTCCTTCCTTTCCTATGTCAAATTAAACGTTCGTGTTCACTGATAATATATTTTCCTCTTGCATATTGCTAGAACGCTGTTGATGCTTTGGCAAATCTGGAATCCCTTTGCTGTCATTGTTGGGTTTGGAATTTATGAATATTGATCATGTTTTTCTATACTACTAGAAAGCTGTTCTCTATCGTCAAATGTTGACACATATATATACTAATATATTAAATACATTTCGTATGTAGAATATATGTATGTGTATCAATATATGTAATTACACAGGATAACACAATCATTAAGGTAACGTACTGGTAAAGCCCAACGCTGGTCCCGGAAAAAAACTTAGTATCTATTGACGTTTTTCATGCTGCGGGTTATATAAACGACATGCCTTCTTAGTTACACATTTATAGTTGTTGCACATATAATTCACAAGTCTCTTATAGCTACAGTAGCAAAGTTTTTTTTCCTTTGGCAGTGCTTCCTGCCATCTTTACATGGGTACACATTATGTCCAATGCAATGTACATTGTTACATATATTACGTAGACGTTATCATTTATAAAGATATAGTACTGATTCAAAGCTTGTTTCAAGAAACACAGGCATTTCATACATTCAGGCCTGATGCCTGAAATGGATTTTATGACTTTGTGCAACTAGTTAATGTTCAAAACTATATATTGACAAGAGATACACTCTTTTCAATAATTTGGCCCTGCAATAGAATTACACAGGATAACATAATCTTAAAGGTCTAAGTCAATTCCCCAAAATCTGCCATTTGGACTGCTTAACAAAAGGACCTTGCAGCAATTAATCCTTTCGTTGTCCAGAATCTCCCTACCTGAACGAAAAGAAGGCATGTTGACATTTGACAGTGACTCTTCCACGTGTCCAATTCTTATTGTGCATTCTCGCAGCTCCAATAAGACTTGTAGATTAAACTATCACAGACGTATCATATGTATGGCAATATAGATTTGAAAAAAAGTATTTATTTGTACATATCAAAGTAAGTCATGACAAAGCCAAGGAGGTCGCTTGCTTTGAGTCTGTGTTAAACTTTGCATTTTACAGAAACTATTAATATTGAGGCTTATGAATTTCCTATTACCATTTAAAGTCAACAATTCAGCAAAATGGGAATGACACGGTTATCTTTATATATGTATATATATTTTTTTATTGTAAAATGATATAAAAAGATGTCAAAGCTGCATAAGAATCGTTGAGCACGAAGTTGTACTGTTACATAGGACATGTACATTTACACGGGAAAATGTGACACGGATATCTCTAAAAGCCCATTTACACGAACATCACCAGATATAACAACAAAGCTTGAAAATCCACCAAGCAATGCATTATTCATTGAATATCTAAAGATGATAAGATGTCCCATTGACAACATAAAACATTAGCATTCATGAAAAGTAGCAGCAGAAAACAGTTTCTGTTCAATACTAGGGACACTGCACAAAAATGTGGGCAGGATTCACATAGGTCCACAGGTTATTATTTCAGTATTTTTCATATGGGTCATGTAAGGTTTACTTGCATTCACATATATCTAGAGTAACCACTCTGATATCATTTCAGCCTTAATTCATTCCTTACATATCCACTTACTCAAAAGCCGGTATTGAATTCTTGTTATGACATTTAGACAGTTATTCCTTAAACGGACCTTCGATTTATTTTTTAAGGTTGTGTTCAGAAGTGATATCTAGGCTCTTTACGCAAATTTATATTTTTTGTGTCAGTTAGCCTGTGATTTTATTTTTTACTATGTGTGGCTTTGGTGAGTACCCAGCAATACCAGCTTTGTGTTGGTAAAATGCACATTATGGAAGCTGCAAAAATGTTCTGATACGAGTTTGGATTTTGGCGAACAAACCAAAGTGTCACATATGGACATATTACAATATACATTGAATAGCATCACTTTGAAGTTTTTATATCAACTCCCCCCCCCCCCCAAAGAAAAAAAAATGGCCCAACCAGTTTGCGATATGCACCAAAACAAAGTACAGTGCATGGCAAAATCATGTTACCGGTCACATTCCCTGATTGTACGTTACTTCCTCAATAAAACCACGGAACAGAGCACAGATGCATTTCAACATTCTTCCAACAATATAAATTGTATCTGTGTACCTTTACTAGTAGTGCTGGTAAATACAGCAGCTTCTATCCATATATTTCTTCATATTTTGAGGAGTACCTAGGCCTTGAAATGTAAGTTACGTGTCTTTCAGTGTTAACATGTGCTGTGTTGTGTTGTTGCATGCCTTTTTGGGTTCCCTGTAGCTCCTCCTCACTCATGGCCATTTGTTAAAACTACAATGGAATGTCTATTTAAATGTGTGTGTTTTTCTTTTTTACACAACTTAAAGAAAAACAGTAAAGATAGATAAATAAATTGATAAATAAATAAATAAATGAATAAATAAATAAATAAATAAATAAATAAATAAATAAATAAATAAATAAATAAATAAATAAATAAATAAATAAATAAATGTAAGAGGAACTCTTTGAATAATCACATTATGAAAATATTTTTATGAAATGCAGTAGAGAAATGAAATATTTATGGTACTTGTAACAAAATATAAAATGAAACGTGTGGAGTTTGAGAGTGGAACCTTCCCTTACTCTTCTTGCTGTTAGAATATAACAATAGCAGACATATTCACACAACATGTATTCAAATAATTCTGAACAACATAACCTATATTCAAAATGCAACCCAGCAATGACAAACTTCATCATTTGTGCCAAAGATAAAAAGACACCTGGTAGGCTCATCATTTTTTGGTTCCCCTAACTTTTCAGACAGCTGAAATGACATCAAAAGAATAGGGTAGGCCAACATGTTTATTTTATCTTATTTTATTTTTTATTTTTTTTGTGGTATATATGAATTTGGAACCTTATAAACACGCTAACTCCAATATAATTATGAGTCAGAAAACAAAGCCCACATCACAAACCCTGTCAATGAAGTAATTATCAAATAAGTCAGAAAAACTTGACCCATATTCTTAATTTTTAACCCAACAATGACTGCAAGTACATTAAAAAGTTATCAAACCATTAACATTCAACTTCCAATACTAATGTGAATAAAGAATTTTCATTCATGACTGGAGACAGGTGATCAACCATTAAGGTAGCGGAGGGGATTGAGCTATAACGGCAAAATCGTGACCCGACAGAAAATGAGTTTTTTCCATTTCCGTAAAGTTTGGCACTTTAACTTTCTTGTCACCAAACATGAATACTAAAAAAGCAAAATGTATGTGATAAAAAAGGGAAAAAATATGACCATGTTTTAGCTGGCTGCAGCATGAGCATGTCTGTTTACAAATGTATGCTAATTAGTCCGCCAAGTTTGGATAGCAGTCGGCTGCTTTCCACAATCCAGGACCGTAGCAACGACAAGCGACCAACTGTGACATTTTGAGGTGCGCTGCTACCAATTCTTGTATAAACTGCTTGACAAGATTAGGACTGATTAATTGGTTTGTTGTGGTGATCAAATGGCCATGTAGATAATTAAATCGATGGGCTCATGTTTTCCTTCTCACAGTGTGATAAAAAAAAATAAGGGACGATAAAAGGTGGCGATTGTCAAAACGGCACCTGGCGATGGACGTGAGCCTCAGTGTGTTTTCAATGAAGGCGATTTCAACCTATGCGTAAATCGTTACTCAGAATCATGGCATTGTATACATTATAAAGGCTTACAACCCTTTCTACAGTCTTGCCCTATCCAAGACCAATTTGCTTTTAATGTTTACTGGCAAAAAATACACATGACGATCGAGGAATCCTAACACTGGACCACTTGGCTATAAATATGCCGCAAACTATAAAAGCGGGGATTCGATTCAGCGTAAATAATTATATCTGCCTTCAATAATTATATGTGCCTTTACCTGAATGTGAAACGGTGTATAACATTAAATGTTAACCTTGAAGTAAATTTATTTGAAGCACATGCCTCCACTAAAACTGGTATCGTCTGTGGCGCTGTCGCATTTTGTGGAACTGGAAGACTGGCACATTGCACATGCACGGAATTGCCCACTTCATACGGGGGGTGTTTCGAAGTACAGTGAGCCAGAGGATAGAATAAAAAAAGCTTTAAAAATTTAACCATCAGGGGGATAAAATAATCAGATTACTGTTAAATGACTGCGAAAAGCGACTCTGCACTCTGCTTTTAGCTGGTTGATCAGTCATATACAATTATTTTGTCTCACTGTGCGCGGCATGTTCCGATACCACTCGCCCGCACTCACCCATCAGGAAGTTTCGGTTTTGTGTCTCGATCAGTTTATTGTAGTTCAAGGGTGAGCCAACTATCTTTCCGTGGGCTAGTTATCTCCACAAAATAAAAAATATGTTACATGAGTGGCAAGGTTTCGAATGGCAATACGCGAGAAAAACATGGCAAAGTGAATGGCATTCTTTATCACAAGGAAGGCGCTAATATGTGAAGGAACCAATGAAATGGCTTGGCGTATTCTATTGTGCTCCCGGCAACAACAACAACAAAAAAAAAACACACACACACACAAAAAAACAAAAAAAAAAAACAAAAAAAAAAAAAAAAAAAAAAAACAAAAAAACAAAAAACAAAAAACAAAAAAAAAAAAAAAAAAAAAAACAAAACAAAAAAACAAAACAAAAAAAAAAAAAAAACAAAAACAAAAAAAAACACAAAAACAAAAAAACACAAAAAAACACAAAAACAAAAAAACACAAAAAAAAACAAAAAACAAAACAAAAACAGAAACAAAAACAAAAAAAAAACAAAAAAAAAAACAAAAACAAAAAACAAAAACAAAACAAAAACAAAAACAAAAAAAAAAAAACCGCATAAGCCAAGGCTATGAAGAACACACTCCCTCACGATGCCCATCCCTTTCTCAATTTTGTGGGAATTGGAAACTTTCTTGACTGCCAGACAGACTCGCTCTGCGTAATTGTTAAATTGTGCTTGAAGTGCGTGTCGCCAGGTAAGCCGACACAGTCCGTCTTGGCAGGCAAGAAAGTTTTACCCTTGCGCACGAGTGTAGCGTCATTACCTTACATCTGAGCGTGGTCTGGTGCATTAGGCCTATATTGATCTATGTAACCGTCCGGGTCTGATCAAAGACTACTTCAGCAAATCAGTGGATTAGGTTACTCAATCTAGCAATACAGTTTCATCACCAATACAACGTTGCAACTAATGGATTCTCAATACATATAATTATAAAACGTTCGCTTTGTTTTTTTGTTTTTTTTTTGTTTTTTTGTTTTTTGTTTTTTTTGTTTTTTGTTTTTTGTTTTTGTTTTTGTTTTGTTTCTTCTTTGAAGTATAATTTATCCTGGGAGTGTTTGTTTATCAGTAACAGGACTATTGTCTTAAATGTTACGTCACGATCATCCATGTTGACCGCCTATCTAGCATTTATCAGCTACATTCAGAACGACATAGACCTCTCTCCGTCAAGACCAAGCAATCTGACTTTACAAAATGCCAAAAGCCAAGAAACAAAGCAAGACACATCGCCGTCAGCGCCAAGCTAAGCAGCAACGTGATCGTGGCATGTCGATTTTTCCAACTTTCTTTTCGGTAAGGTCGCAAGTAGTCCAAGACACTGAATGGCGAATGTCCCATCCATGCTGTTAGTATGCTGTTAATAAAACCATGTTGTTCTTTGATCCACGGTGATGAGAAGTGAGTGAGCAACTCCTGCCTGCCGGGCAGCCTTCTGAGTATATAGCAAGCTGTGAAACTGCAACCCGTTTGTTCAAGCGGCGCCACATGCAAACAATGTTGCTAGGGTCAAGGTGATGGCACCTTCGGGTCACGTGGCTAATCCGCTTTCGAATCCCCCTTTGAAGCTGTCCCATTCGCGTGGAAACCCGACTGACAAGCTTTCGAGTGTGGCTGCATTTGATGTCATTCGGGTAAATAACTGCTTTTTTAAGCCAATAAACATCATTGTATGTTGGAAACTATGCATCAAAGATGTTGATTGACCTTTCTTCGAAGTACTGAGACCAAAACGGGCCGAATTTGGAAAGCTGTATTGTCATTATCGCCAACAATGTGCAAAAAAAGGGCCTCAAATCTTTCAACGCCGATTTCTCGGAATGTAATTTTCTGCTTATGAATCAATTTTGTGGACAGCGTCAATAAAAAGCTAATTAATCGATCTGCTTCAAATAATCGTCTTTTGAAAGATAAATATATTATCTGGGAACCGTTTTTTTTTTTTTTGGTTTTTGCGTCAGATGTCCCCTTCCGAGACTTTTGTAGCTCACAAAATAATGTAACTGTTGATGTTTAAAATCATGATCAAAGAATTCGATAAATCTGTTATTATGTATTTTATTTGTAAACAAAAAATACTGTTCCTGCATATTGGTCTATACTTTAATTTTACATAGGTAATACACTTTTGCATCGATTATTTTTAAAGAAATGCTGACAAAATATCAAATCTGATACCCTCTTGCAAACAGGCGTATAAAACCCTTGAAAATTATCGTATCGATATGGAACTTCCGTCTGACAAATCTAGATGTCTGAACAATGAATAAAATGTATGGTTTTGAGGGGGGAATGTGAAACATAGTTCATCTATGCAACGTCAAAGTCGCGGGACCGCTGCGCGCGGCTCAATCCCCTCCGCTACCGTAAAAGGCAAGTGGTGATTTTAAATGACTAGTGAACACGTTTGAAAATAAGTTATGAAGGTATATATGCAGCAATTTTGGGCATTAGATGAACAGACAGACAGACAGACAGACAGACAGACAGACAGATAGATAGATAGATAGATAGATAGATAGATAGATAGATAGATAGATAGATAGATAGATAGATAGATAGATAGATAGATAGATAGATAGATTTCCCCAGGGCCCTATTACATGTACCACGCAGTCCACCATTCATGCAGATGTATACAGTGATCTATTGTGAGTGCATTTCTTCTAACGGCCACTACAGAAACAGGAAACTTCCAACCCCCTTCATCACTGCTGATATAATCAGGCACAGGTAACCCAGATATGTCCCACTAGGCTTACAAGGTATAGTACTGCATGTGACGAGCCATGGACATTCAAGTCCGTTGGAGAGACCAGGATGCGAACCCTGTTCCTCTTGCACAGACAGAGGACTAAAACCATTCGATCATGTCGATTCTTTGTTCACTGTAGCAAAAATGACAATAGTCACAGGAGCTCTTGTGCTATTTTTTGTACATTGGTCCAATGCCTTGAGTAAAGTCATGTTAATGAATGTGAGTTTCGAGATACATCAAATAGGAGCAGCCAAGGAGAAGTGGACAAAATCATCCCAAAAGCCAAGCTTATTTATTACAAGGTGACACATGCAAACACGCTATGTAACGGCAATGTTGGTTGTCTATTTCCCGCTTACCGGATGATGCTCTTAATTTTAAGTAAAACGCCAGTGCACTCATAGAAAAAGTATTAACAAAACAAAAGGGTGCAAGAGGCTGTCATCGAAGATAAGACAATACAAGATTATTTCATAACATATTTTGTGAAATGGCCCTTCCAACATTACAGGGTACCACCTACAGGGAAATGCGTTGTAACGGTATGCATGTAGGACCTCATTTCGAATTCTACTTCCTTTTCCCTGCATCTTCTGGCACGATCACAAGTCATGTGACATTCCGTGCCATTCGTCATGTTGTTCAAACTTGGATTTCACTGGTATCTCTGAGAAATGATGTTAGTCTTGAGTGTAATACAGTATTAAAGGCTTATTATTATTATTATCATTTTTAATAGTAGTAGTAGTAGAAGTAGTGGTAGTACTAGAAGCAGCAGCAGCAGCAGTAGTAGTAGTAGTAGTAGTAGTAGTAGTAGTAGTAGTAGTAGTAGTAGTAGAAGTAGATGTATCAATGATTTCATCATCCTGTACATACTTCAGGAAACCAGGAAGTGAGAGTTTTGTGTTTACAGTGTTGATCTAGATTAAAAATCCCTTTCCTTCAAACGTTCAGATGTGTACATATTATGGATATTATACATTAATTTTGACTCAAACAATCCCAAATCAAAAACAAACAAACAAAAAACAAAAACAAAAACAAAAAAACAAAAAAACAAGAAAACAAAAAACAAAACAAAAAAAAAACAAAAAAAACAAAAAAAACAAAAAACAAAAAACAAAAAACAAAAAAACTATATAGTATTTGTAACAAGATGGATCTCATCTGAAAAAGGACGACATCATCCCGTTGCATGAACAATCATATTTTTTTATGTTACCACTGTGGTCCAGCATACCTGTCAAGATCTTTCAAAAAGTTTTTGATATATATTTTTAGCAGCTGATATGGGAAGTGTTTGCAAACGAAACAGAAGTCTTCCAAACAATTCTAAGGAGTGCAGACTTCTTTGAGGAATTCAAGGATCAACATATTCCTTTACTAACCAACAGGAACTTTATGTTTTTGAATCTGTAAAGTAGTGTCGATTTTTATAAATATGTTTCACTAGAACCACGTATAAGTGGTAATTCTGCAAGCAGTCAGAAAGACAAAAAAGAACGAGGACAGGTAGTGCTTAAGTATCATTAAAAACTGGCATTGTTTTTGTGAAATTTTTGCACATGTTAACAACCATTAACATATCAACAGCCAGATTACCGTTATATATTTTCAGTTACAAAATGACCAGCACTAAACAAAGAATTCACAAATATATCACACTATCCATTGACCAAAATAAAAATTGGGGGAAAAAGTTACCTTTGCGACCATTTATCACAATGTAAGGCAGAAAGTTGGTGCAACCAATACAGTGTCATAACGAGTACAATAAGACAATTTTGTAAGCTTCGGGTTCAAATATTCATCTTGAGTAATCCCCATCTACCGTGTACATGTCCAAAGCAAGATGTGCACACACATTGAACTCATCGAGTGTGTAGCCTAAGCTTGGTCAGCAACCAGCGTACAAACAGTTCAGCTCATCAAATTGCAAGACCTGTAGACATGTAGCTGCATATCATTTTAACATAGGAATTCCAATAGCTGCCTGAAGCAAATTTCAAGTGGTCACCCCACCTATAAATAGGTCATACATAACTAGATAACAACGCTTTTGGTAAACGTCATATATGCCAACTTTGTTAATTAACTGTTGGTCATTCTACTTATTAAAGCAATCGCAACCAAAAGTGGAGGCCTATTGTAGACAGGTTTTAATTTTGTTAATTGCAGTAGTATCAGCATGATAACTTAAAGGTGCAATGAATGTCTCAACCCGCATTTTGAGCATGCATTCATCTTATTGAATACTGTGGATGATATATTCCACCTTAGTGGCCTTGACTTTATTTGAAGGTTACATTTCAACATTTTTAAAGCTTGTACAGCAAATTTAATATGTTGGCTTATAATCTTTCAATCGTTTTCCTATGGTGATTATTAACATTAATAAGAAAGTACATGAGAGGTTTCACTTGCATTTGTTCATTGTTTTCTTTGAAGATGAGGATAACGTTCGCGTAAGGGGATTGAGTGTATAGAACAGCTATTTTTTTTACATATACATATATATATAGTGGCCATGCAAGGTTCAACCAATGTCTATGCTATTTCCACTTGACTTTTTCACTGATGAACATAAGAGTAAACTGAATGCTTTTAAGAAAAAATCGTTTGCCAGTCACTATATGTTTATTTGTCATTTATTCAGCGGTTCTAGTGTTTGCAGATGCCCTGAATAATTGATGTGGGGTGATGTCAAATAAGGTTATAACTTCGGTGTTCTTTTTAACATATAGACATAACCACTTAAAACAAAAACTGTGCCACTTTGGCAAAAAATAAAAAGGTATATGGTAGACAAGCCGCTTTAAGTTTGACCGGACCTGTCTTTCAGCTGTATTAAAAATAAGAGAGCAGGCCTACATTGTTTTCATGATATTTATGAATCTGATGATCATGTAATGTGTATACAATTGATAGTTCTTGGCGTTCAAGCAAAATATTTACCATACCCATTGTTGTCATTTTTCCCAGCAGCTTCAATTTCTAGAACTACGTTAAGTGTTATGGAATAGGATCGAGTAGAATTGTCATAACTGGTGTACACGTTTAGTTTTACAACTGGTAAACATTGCTTTTTTTACTCCAACCCTAATGTTACTATCATTTCTCCTATTCAATAGAGATATTTTACTCCTGTAGCCTCAAAGCTCCAAATCAACAATCAGTCTTTATCATCAACACCCCCTCCCAAAAAGAAGAAGAAAAGAAACAAGAAAAGAAGAAAATAACTGGCAAATGAACAACATGTGGATCTGTAATATATCAGGTGATAAAATTCTCAACTTTATTTATGATTCCAGAAAATGATGATCATGATGATGATGATGATGATGATGATGATGATGTAGAAGAAGAAGAAGAAGAAGAAGAAGAAGAAGAAGAAGAAGAAGAAGAAGAAGAAGAAGAAGAAGAAGAAGAAGAAGAAGAAGAAGAAGAAGAAGAAGAAAAAACATGCTTATGAATAATAAACCCACTAATAATGACTCTAGCTGATGAAGCTTTCACTCAGGTCTAGTCCGTCAAATATGCTGGTGTTGAATTTTGGACTGAAGTGTTTCGATAATTATGGTTTGGTTATGATCAAGGTCAAGCGGGGAATAAAGGCTCTCGCAAGGATGGGCAGCTTTATATCGTCACAGGCCTTGCTCGCCTTGTTTAATACACTAAATCTTTCCCAAATTGATTATTGTAGCACTGCGATAGAACTATCCAACTTATATTCTCATCAATATTGAAAATAATCAAGCCAGCTGTAGAAAATAAATAAATGTAAATGGGTGACCAATGGGTGGACAAGAGGTGATGGATGCAGCCCCATCTTGTAAATTACAAATCGTGGGTGTGTGACTATTGGAATAAAAGAGTAACGACCTGTTTGAATGTAATAGAACAACCCCAAATAAGGTCACGCTCCCGCGTTGACAGCTGAAAGGCCTTTCAAGTCTACTGTTTCAATATACAGCTAACCTTGTTCCTCAGTACAAATGGCAGATGTCTGTTGTGGTAAAGGTCGTATCAAAATGCGTTTTAACCGTTGAATTGTTATGAAATCTCGCTTACTCACGATTACACCGGAAATAAATAATATGCAACACGGTGAAGAGTATAAATGTACCTTATTTACTCAGCGATCCCTTATATCGTTACATTTTATGATCAGTTTTAATTAGTAGCCCTGAGGTCAACGAAAAAAAAAACAAAAACAAAAAAAACAACGCAATGTTTGACTACTAGTATCATTTCAGTTGGGCTGTCTACAGTTACAGGGTGTGTGGCTTTTCCCACGGTTTCTTTGGCCATGTGCTTACATTTACAAAGTGTGCACTGCTGTCCAATCAAGTGGATCCCCAGGAAATTGTATGTGTTTTTTTGTCTAGAACCAATTGTTGGTAGTTGTCACCATATTCCACAGGCCGAAATCTGTACACTTCTTAACCTAACCTCTCACTTTTTAATCTATATAAATACGGAAGTACTATTGTCCATATTGCTCACGCGCTTATGTACAATTTTGACATAGGCTGTGTTAGCCCAAAGAAATTTAAGGGTCTTCAGCTGGCAGTTACTCAGAAAATGTTTCGGAGGCTGTACCTTTGCCAGTCTGTCTGATAAGTGGCTCCTGTCTAAGCTAAATATTCAGAAAAGGCAACCCACATTATAGTGCAAAAATATATGAACGTGTCAAATGATGTTTTAGCTAAATCAGTTAACATTGCTTATGGATGCAGAGCACAAACACAATTACTAAATTTGTATATTGCAAGTAAAGATAAAAATAATTTGACTTACCTTGAACTGGTATGTATCCTTTATTACTGATTAGCTCACCTTGGTTAAACCACCTGCAAGTGTACAACTAAAGTAAAAACAGGCTGGAACCATATAATCAGTCCCAGCGATTATATAATTAACAGTTGCAGCTAGACCACCTGTACAAACCGACGGAAATCCTAACAAGTACTGCACAAAGGAACATCCTGCTCCAGAAATGTAAAACAAACCCATGATGACACCTACTCCTCAATTGGAAAGTCTCCAAACAATAAAGTTTTATTTTGCTACCAACCCTGAGTTCAAGATTCAACATAAAGGGTCATGCTTGTGGCATTTGAATAAAAGCTGTCAAAATTCAATACTTTTTGACTTTGACTAAATGTGTTCTTATGTGATTAAGAAAAGATTGAAAGTCACTTGCTTTAAAGTCAACAAATGCAATTAAAATATACTTTTTTAACCAGGTATTAAGTACAATTAATGCAAGCTTGTAACTGTCGTTGGTCGCTGCTTGCTACTGATAGCTCCTGGAGGGTTTAACCTTACAGGAAACATGCTGGCGTAAATGTCTGACAGGTGAATATCAAAACAGAATAATGCCGAAAGATTAAATAAGGTAGCAAAACATACAAGTCCAAAATCTCTACAATATTATTGAAGCCAAACTATTTGATAATCTCCAGATATTTACTGCTAAATTTGGAGAAATATTTTACCATAAGTACATATTTGAATCCTATTGACTCTGGTTTATTATAAATAAATGTGGGTCTAGATACAAAGTCCGAAAATGTAGAACAAATACAATAAAATCTGACGATTATATCCAATAGCTTCCGAAATATTACTGCCGGGGTCAGGATTGCTAGCTACTTCAAAGTTAAAGTCATCAATTTTGGGATAGACTTTAATGCAAATCCTCTCATTAGTTATGCGGGTATCCAGGTCCAATAACACATATCTGACACCATGTGAAATGGTACCTTCCAAAGTGATATCTTTTGCGTAAATTTCTTTTGCAATTTTGCGGAAATTTAATTGTGCACATTTACACAAGCAATGTCATCAATGTATCCAGCATCGTTTGATAACTATATAGCCACCAAAACTCCTTTTTATCAATATATCCACACACCTAAATTCAAGCTAGGTAAAATATCAATAAGCAAGTAACGGGCAGTAGATACTGAAATGCCTTTTACTTGTTGAAAAACCAAAGGTCCGCGTTAAACCAAAGAAATTTCATTGCATCTATCAAAATTTAAATAGTGTAAGATTAAGCGTTACATTTCTAATATTTATAATGTGAATTGCTAGTACTCCAAAAGCGATTTATTTCAATTTCCATAAATTGAACACAGTTTTGATGGAAATGATTCCTAATTGCCGTGAAACAAAGTGTTTCTTCCGTTCAACGTTGTTTTGTTGCACATTTTGGAGCACCAGCTATGAATCTTGATTTGACAGGTTTTTTATGTAATTTGGGTGTCCAGAATAAAAGTGAAATAGAAGGGTCCTCTTTAGAAATTTTTATGTTCCAATTCTATTTTATCACACCTTTATGTGTATCTATCAAATTATGAATGAATTATTTGCGTAATTTATATACACCATTTCCTCTTATGTCTGAAATATTGTTTATGCCAAGTCCATTTTTCAAAATATGCGGATGATATTTTTTGCAGAGGGTCACAAAGTTGTCACCTGCCTTGCCAATTTGAGTGACTACAAATCTGCTTTTGACGGCTTTTGACACTTTAGGCTGTTTTAAATTTACCATATTGCAATTCTAAATATTGGATTTGTGCCGATAAATTTTATTTTTAAAGACTCTATTCAAATTTGATAGCCATCCTTCCAATTTCTGATATCCTATTCGCTTTCTTTCTCTGCCCATCTTATACAGTGGGGATGAAAAACATTATATGTATCACGAAAAAATGCTATCAATATACAACTTAGGGCATATCCAAAATTTTGTACCTTTGTTACGGGAATATTTACTATCAGTTTTATAATAACAATTTGGATTAGCTGCGTTATCCTCAAGAGTAATTGAAGCCAGAAATTGCATGTTATTCACGAAACTTTGTCAAATTTTATTGTCATATTAATAATGGGGGGGGGGTGTCTGTTTATTTTGCATTCCTTGGGAATCATGTTCCAAACAAATTGCAATTTGAGAAGGGACCAAATGTTCATTCAATCAATAATTTTGTGTTTTCAAGGAATGCTGCAAAAGGGTTGATCCAATCCTTTTACTTTTTAGAATCTGGTTCCCACATAGCTGTTGAGTAAGCAGACACAATTTCACAAAAGGACATGGCTCGGTGTTTACGTAACATTTGAAGAAACTGCTATAAAGGCTAGCTGACTGGGTTGGGTGTTGTTACAATGCCATCAGGTTACAGCTGTCTGTCATAAGGCAGCAGAAAAAGTTTACCTTTCTACTGCCCGGTCCTTGCAACTTTTTGGTTGGAATTGGTTGTTTAAAAATGTTGACATGAACAAACATTATTCAATTTGGTATGGTTGTTTTACATTAAAGATAACGGCACAAATATTTGATAAGCTATATTATGATTCGAAGAGAAAAGCATATTTCAGGTCATGGGTCTTGCCTTATTCATTGTGTTGGTGCTGTTGCCAAATGACGTCTGTGAAATGCACACGCTGGGTGACCATATGCTGTGGTATTACCTGAGCAGCGTAGTTCTTGCACGACAAACGTGTTATGGGGTGAGATATTGTATGTGTTCTTTTATCAACAGACATGTATACTCTGAAGGCTTATCTATTTTTCACTGCAACCAAATCATAAATATATTGTCGAAACGTGTGTACAGTGAAAAGGGTAATTTGTGTACCCTACTCCACTGCGTAACGTCATCAAGTTTAAAGTGGTGGCAAAGCCGATAAAATGTCGTATATCTATTACTGACAAGAATACTGAGCCTGATTTAAGAAAAAAAAAATCTTTGTGGATATATGACATTTTTTTGCATATATTTGGTGTGTATTGAAAAAGAGCATAAGTATCATAATGTCCACTTACAACTGAAGAACAGCATAACCATATTATCATGTACTGCAAGATTTTTCAATATTATTATTAAACTGTTTTTATATTAAAAAATACTGCGGTAATTTAATATATTGTCCACTAATAAAAACATAAAAAACACATAATTTCATCAGATTTTATACTACCTTATGTAGTTACATTACGGACAATAATTCATAATAAATCACAATGTGATCTTATATCTGGCATGTGAAGTAATGTTTTATCAATGTTGAGGCTCTAAAATGTACATACTTTTACGTTGCAAGCCGATATTTTGTCTTGTAAGCAAATTTGGACTTTGCACTGTATAAAGAAAATCATAGATGGCATAGCATTTTTTGATAGAGCAATGTGGTATGTTCACTTTCGCGCATATCAAAAAGATGTAAACCATTGCTTACAAAGAGTACATCAATGTGTTTTTCCTTCACAAAAAAGCCTGTCCAGAGAGCATAATATCCACTTGGCGAAAGGCTGTAGAGATTGGCGGTAATATCATATTGGTCAAAAGCAATATCATTGAAGAAGGGGCATGCCATTATCAATCCTATTGTGGCAGATGATCATTCTTATTACTGGCTTATTTAAGTTGGCTTAGCCATTTTATTGAAATAACGCTTTCAGTCAAAAATGTTCGTAACAGCAGCAAACATTCCCTAGCAAGTTATGGCCAGTAGCAGATATTGAGCAGCAACGACCATGTTAACAAAAACAGAAACAGCTTTATTGAACCTTTTCTAGGGTTTTAAGCACTAAATTCAAACATAATTCTGAGATAACGACTGGAAATACCTGTATCTTGAAGACGTTTATTAAACCTGTTTCACCGGGTTTTTTGGTTTTTGTTTTTTTGTGTTTGTTTAGTTACCAATTTGGAAAGCATTTTGCAAAACCTTTTTAGTGTAGTTAATGTGTTGGGAATCTGTTATCTGCTGCTGACAAAAAGGTAGTCATTAAAACAGGCCCTTTGATCATAGACATTGATGATGACAAAGTTAACTCAGGTGGGAAACCTACTACAGCTTGGCCAAGCAATGCAATGTATTGGTCAGAGAAAGTAATGAACCATCTGGGAGAAAAAGAGACATAGACTTAGATACCCAGTATGGCTGTGGGTATAGGAAATCAGCGTCTGGACTTTAGTACAAGTGCCTAGTATTGTCTACTACAGAAAACAGGGTCTTAAGAACCTAGGAAGCAGGTACCCCTCATGGGACAAAACGTTATTACGAAATGACACATCTCCTTTACAAATTAGGAAATCCAGTCACACGAAATGTATTTAATATTTGCCTATTTTTTTGTTATTTTTCGTGTATTAAGTTACATCGCGTGTGCACATTTATTGCAGTGTCTACTTGGGACAAAAAGACAACATGAGTGACCCCCAAATAAACAACCACCAACTCCCCCAACCCCCCCCCCCCGAAAAACTCTAAGATTAAATAAATAACTCCTTCTCCTTCTAATCTTGTTGTCTTTGCAGGTGGGTTCTGGCTGAGCGGCAGTACAACTTATGATTGTGTTAAATATCGTTGTTTACAGAACCAGTTATTTGCAGAAAGCACCCAACTGAGTTTGTAACAGAAATGAAGAGGAGGAGTTGTATCTTGTAAGTAATATGTATTATGTGTGGGCCTATGTAAACGTGTAAACGTGCAGACGTAGGTGAAATGCCATATCTGATCCACATGCAGGATGCAGGGAACAGTCAATGTAAGACAAAGATAGCACGACACTTCTCTGGCCAAACATATGTCATTACAATTTGGTACTTGAGTTGAGCAAACATCTCAAAATTGATCGAGAAATATATTTATGGCAGTAACAATATCTGTCCAATTCAAAGTGAAGGCCTGTTTTCCAAATCAATGAGAATGGACAGATTTAAATACACGCACGGAACATCTTTTGCATAGTTTTGTCATTTATGCTGGCCTAGAATTCATCTCAGTGAGCCCCTAAAACCGGAGCCACATGTTAAAATAACGGCAAACATATATAATTTTTTTGATTTTTACATTCTTCGTTTATATTTAATGAATTTGAGTTTTCTATAGGTATTAAAAACAACTTAATTCATGATTCAGATCTTTGAAATATAAGGTTGAAAGAGGTACGTAAATGATGGGTTAGCCACTTGTGTGTTATACTTTGAAAATCTTTGGTAATATATATATATATATATATATATATATTTACATTTATATACCCGCACAAATATCTAAACTAGAGACTTTTTGAACACCACAATCAACCCTCATATGCTCATATTGGTCAGAATACATACTAGGTTTTACAATTTGCGACTAGGAGTCCAATAGGTGACAATATATTTTGCGTCTGTGTGTGTGTGTGTGTGTTGCCTTTTTCACCTGTTCGGAGCACAACGAAGCATTGCTTGAAGGGAAGCCTTGCACTTAAAACAGATATGGCTCAAAATGCTGTGGATTTCACTATAGAAAGAATTGTGTCCATTACTAGTGGTATTAGGCCTACACAAGTAGTAAAAGCTCCTCGAAGCGAGGGCAGAGGTTTAAAACGCATATTGAATGCTGCAAAGCTCGTTCGATTTTTCTGACTTTGAACATGATAGTGTAATGGCTGAACAGGCATCAAAATCGTGCTGTCTAAGTGCGGAGATGCTCGGGTTGGCTAAACCTATTGGGGTTCATGCACGCAATATCCTGGCTGCGTTACCAATAGCAACCTGCCGATGGAGTCGAAAGATTGCTGCCATATTTGTTCCAGACAAATCAAACTAAGCAGGAAACAGGAAGCCAAAGTGATCTTAAAAAGTGAATTAATAAAATTGGTCTTAGGATCGCTTTAAAGATGATATTTTTTGAAACTTAAAAGACAACTTAAGTGCAATCAGTAGGTAAACCTGATATCAATTCTTGAACCTAATGTCCACATAAGGCTATCATGAATACGACACCTGGTTGTATGACTTTGAAAATTAGGTCACGGCCACCCAAATTTCAAGCCCTGTCTATATGTTACAAAGGTTCACAGGCCTGCAATGTTCACTACAATTGGGTCGAATCCTTTAATAACTGTAACACGGAAACCAAATTACCATATGTAGCTTGTGACTTTTGCAATTAACTTATGGCGCCCGAATAGAATTACATGTTCAGCATCACTTACTCAGGTGATGCTAATGATGTGAAGAGTTTCATGAACTTTGTAGAAAATTATCACGAAGAAAAAGAAAAGAAACTGACACATGATCAGTATATGTATCTGTAGTAAATGAGATTATATAACTCTCAGCTATATTTATATTCCAATATATGCGCGAAACAGTTGCTTCGATCTCCGAAGTTTTGCAAATGAATAAGGTACTAAATTCTGCAGAACTGAATCAACACCAAAAATGATAATAATGTATAAAAGGTACGATTTGCTTCAAAATGTCAGTGTAATGTACTTCACCATACAACTCCGAAATTACAAGATTGCAATATTCTGCGTTGGCAACTTATTAGACCCCCTGACGCTCATTTATCACCTGGTAAATTAACTGAGAATCTAGTTTGATTTAATGTTAAGCTAAATAAGTAAAAACCATTTTCCAATAGTACTATTCTGGTGAACTAAGGTTTCCGTGAGTCATGTTAATATGCAGATGGCCTGTAGACAGATGCAAAGAGAAATTACGCGACTGGTTGTAGTCCGATCACCGCTCTGCCCTATTTACTTTTCAAAAGCAAAGAAACAAGGGCGTTAGAAATTAACTTTAAAAATGGCCTTCCTTGAACCTTTCAATTCCAAAATGCATTACACATATTATTCATAGAAAAAAAAAAGATTTATTCAAGACAACGCATGGGAATATCGAATTCATCAGCTGCACATTTAATACAGAGCGATTGTCAAGTACACTTGCCACTCAACTGTGCAATGTGATACATTCCAGGTTGTGGTTTAATTTTGCTGACAATATTTATATCTCGTCACATGAAATACAACCTAGTACTATATATAAACTCTATCCAGTAGCATTAATTGATGTATCAATGCATAAGTATGGACGATTAAATAATATATTTTTTGTGCACACGATTTACGCAGAATTTCGATTCGAAGTGTATATTCCTCAGAGTGACCATTTGCAACCAACTCTATCGCAATAAATATGACACAGATATCGAACTCTACCTCTCTAAATATTACACACAAATATTGAATTCTTTCGCAATAAATATATGACACAAATATCGAGCAACAATTGTTTGTGTATGTTACAAAAGGCCAATTCTGTGTAGATTATAAAAGGATTGCATTACACCCAAAAACAAATCACTCGAGTGTTTTGAAAGCTATATTCCATATGTGCCTGTGCTCGTTCTATGTGACAACTGCAACGTGCACATTAGTGTCACTGACCCAAACCACAATACCAGGTGTGAGTGCCCTGTTACACGCTATCTTCTCACTATCTCTGTTTGTTGACCTCTGCACGAAATGGCAACGTCTTCGCCGTATTGATATAAACTTGGCGAAAGCTTTATGGCATTTTGTTTAGCATTAATGCACCATTTTACACATTTATGCTACCAAATTATGAATTAACTGTTTTGTGTGCAAGGATTCTTAAGGTCTCTCTTGATGTCACAATACCTCACAGAATATTGACAATCGTACTCATTCGGCAAATAAAGATGGCACTAAGATGATATTAAGGCAAAAAATGTGCGGAGATGGAACAAAATCCGAATGTTTGCACATGATATTATCTGTCAGAGTCAATGGATGACCAATAATTGTAGCATTTTGTTACCAGAAACTAAGAGAATGAAACTCAATGTGTGACGGGGAAAAAAGCACAGCACACGTATAAAGAACAATGTTATACCAATCACTATAATAATTGCGCGTACAGCAAGCTACTTTACATACCTGAATAAACTATAGTCTGTGTTTTGAATACTTCTTGTATTGTTCTCAACAATACTACCCCTCGCTCTAGGGGACAAATTTCAGACAATCAAAGTACGTAAATTGTACTGAAGTTAGTACTCTCGGGTGAAGGGGCAAGGCGACCTCAATAACATAACCATTACAACATGTGAATAACAAGGAATCCAGGCCTCCCTTGAAAACAGACTCATAAGATAAGATTCTGACAAAGTATACTGAATTGGCTCCTATGCTGCCAGAAAATGTTGATGGTACTCATGACGTCACAATTTGTGATAGCATTTCGGAAGATGTGCACATGCAAAGAACGCTTGACAACAATAATCCTTGCACAGTAAATGATTGACAGGAGAGCTCGTTCCTGAACCATCTATCTGGTAGTAATAACAGCAGGATAACCATCACCAATATTCACTATCCAGCACTGTTACCTGTTATCTTTTTAAAAATTAGGATTCTTTATGATCAAGAAGAAACATCGATACAATAAATTTCACTATTGTGAACCAATGTGCTTCTCGACACCACTGTTTTCCAGACAATATAACCGCCAAAAAAAAAAAAAAACAAAAAAAAACAAAAAAAAACCCCAAGATCTTAAGGGAAAAGGCTAAGAAATAAATGGAGGCAAACATGAAACCAAGAACAAGCAAATACAGCTAGTCGCGTCGAGAGAAATGTCCCTGCTTAACTAATGTCTTAATTTGCAATAGCAGATAATATAAATGTGACAAGTCGTTTCATAAGGCCTCTACCTCTAAGATAGCTATAAAGCAAACAGAGTGCTTAAGGTAATGTCTAACTGTGGAAAATGCCTTCACAGATCAATTTCCTGTGGAAACTCAGCTGACAGCACGGCTTTTTTATAACTCTAACTGCACCTTCAGGGACATTTGACAAAATATAAAGATTCCCTTACGTTTTTTTGACGTAATGCACACCCAACCACTGTATTGATGTTTTGTGCTGGTCAATGATTGTGCAAGCGGTACTCTATGTATCTCTTCCTTTGTTTGTGGGTGATAATGTTGGTCTTAGCCATTCTATGTACTGGAATTTTGTTTCTGGGAAAAACATGCGTATGCACGGCACAAGTGTACCATCATCATTTACAGCACTAAAGATAAACAAACAACAAATGTTATTGATTTTTTAAGTGCCGAATATTTTCAAATATTTTCAAACTTTCATCACAAAACTTTGGTTCCTATGTCAGGAAAATGACTTAACTCTGAATACCAAAGTATTGAATATCGTGCATTTCGTATATATATATACAAAATTAAAAACACCACACAGTAAAGTTTGGATATCATGCAGTGTAAACCAGAATGTACAGGGTTTACTTGTCATTAATAGCACACAGGAAAAGTGACAAGATGGTGAAGTGTAGGGATGACATTGTTGATGTGGAATTAATCGTGCAGCGGAAAATGAGTGTTATGCTGTCTCGAATGATTTGCACATTGTGTTTAATAACCACATGGCAAAATCCGGCATAATCAAAACAAAGCCAACGCTTACCTGCGACGCTGCTTAACTCCAATGGAACAGTATAATACACATACATGTACCCCATCCCCGCTGGCGCCACACGACCCTTACATAAGACACGTTCATCCGACTACACACAGTGCAACAGTATTCACACAGCATTAAATATTCTTTGCCATTTCAAACTGCTGAAACTTTTGACATTTAAAGTTCCATCCCTGGTATATTACGCTTCTTGGATATATTCACGTGTACATATTTGAATATCAGAAAAAAATACTATTAACTATGTATCGTTTAAAAATCGTTCCAAGTTACGCTTAAACTTACTGAAAATAAAATACAAATTTCCTGAGCAATACTTGCAGTTCTCTTAATCCCCTTCTGTAATATAAAGTAACTACCCCAGTTATATCATAATTCATATTTCTGCAAAAGTTTACATTCCCCGATCAACTGAACTTCGATAGAAGGATTTTTCGGGAGTAAAGTTAAAACTAACAATGATAATTGTAGTTAGTTTAGATTTTAAGGTACACATATGGTCAGGAAATTCCCATGCAGTTTACTTTGTTGTAAACCACCTGCGACTTTATTGCAATCTCTGAGCTGTGTGGTATCCATATAAACATATCCCAATATAATCAGGATGATATGTTGACGTTATCCTTTGAGCCATAAAGGGCATATGTTGGTCAGCATGGGTAAGGATAGGTATAACTGCGGGAATAGCCCGTTGATACCAAGAAGGAACTGCATTGCCAGGAGTCAGGGTAGTTCGCATGTAGCGCTTTCCTTTGGGTAAAAAAATCACCAGAAATCGTACAATGGCAATCAAATTTGGCGTCGCATACAGTTTCAAACATACATATCAAGGAAATGGGAATTGCGAAACTCATGGCAAGAGCCTTTTTACATTTTCAGAATGGAGTGCATGATTGCTTAACATATCAAATGGGTACTCCAAGGGTATGGCCCAACACACCAAATCAAAGGTGCTATATCTTTTAAAGAGGCAGCTTAAAAGGACACCCTTCATGAAAAGCAACAGACGTCATTGAAAATCCATTACTGCGATCAGGTTTTATGAAGAAGAATATTGTCCTTTTAGGGTGACATGAAATTATTTGGCCAAGTTATACCTAATCATGTGGGTCAACAATTTATTGTGCAATTCATGGTATCCTGAAGTCTATGACTCACACTTTAACATCTAAAACATTTTGCAAAACTGAGAAATAGTCTATCAGCTGCACTCATGCGTTGGCAATCTTGATCCATCGTCCATCTTTTTGTCTGTCTGTTGGTTATTTCCAACCTATTTTCCAAACCCTCTGTCAGGTCAACTTGAAACTTGATAGGATCTTATCAGGGACGGGTCTTCACAAGGTTTGTGTACGTAACCATGCTTCACTGATGTTTTAATGTTTGATAACTATTTGTTCTTTTTTTGGCAAAATCTTAAAAAAATGTTTCTTTTGGAGAACTTGCAAACCGATTGCTTCGAAATTTAGCAGGAAACGCTTCGGGGCCTGAAAGACCTCAATTAATTCATTTGATGATGTTGCAACATTTCCGTTTTCTAAGTTAAAATTTTTTGTATGTTTTCACTATTTTAAACTTCTCAAAAATACTTAGTTTGTTCCTAAACTCTGTGGACGTGTTGTTTGTGAGAGGTTTAAGCAAGTTTTGATGCCTATTTGAACGATTTTTTGTTTTTTGTTTGTTTTTTGGTTTTTTTGTTTGTTATTTTTGTAATTTTGGTATATGTGAGTTTATGCATGCATTCCTGTTATTTACAAAAAAGTCAATAGGGATTGGGATTTGAGCACGTTATCAACAGTGATGATGATTGGTAACTTTCTGAAGTTCACAGGACCACTCCAGTCTCACAGCCCTATTGTTTTATCATGCAGTAAGTTTGAAAACATGTTGATAAATTCTATCAACATGTATGAAGTATATGGAATTTCCAAAGGGGAAATTCATGTAATAATAGAGTGACCGACAAAAAGGCTTTCTCTAAAATTATACAAGTTAATGACAGATATAAACGAACCCTTACCACAAATGTGTGACGTTAATGGGCATATGAGTGAATGTCGTTGTTAATCTCTTGTATGCATGGTTGGCTGAGCAGCAACTTACTGACCTTTCTTATTGGTACACCCTGGGGATCAGGTTGAAAGAGCTTGTTTTTCCCTGACTGTGCAGCGTGGCCTTTTTGCAAGACCGTTTCTCCACTTCACAATTAGATAATAGCTGTACACCAACATTTGTGAACTGGACGGAGATTAATATAGAATTGACCTGCCTCGATTTTTTCTGATTCTGGTGTAATGTTTCAAGGTAATACCAAACTGGGTCCTAAACTGCAGAGTTTCAAAAGAGTGCCATAGAGTGACACCTCACAACAAGAACCACAAAGTATTACTGGGAAAAATAGACTGAACTTTCATCCTTTTTTCATGGATTACAGGAGAACTCATCAGGCAACTGACAAAGGGTAGCTTCGTACTTTGTATGGATTCTGATGTTAATGAATATGTAAATTGCATTATGGTAAAATTGAATATAATCTTGCGTTTGTAACCAAGGGGTGCTGCAAAAAGTAATGTTTGACCTGTCAGACTGTATGTATCATATGATGAGCCTCAAATTAGTACTTGCCTCGCTCAAAACCAACAACAGCTGCTTTAACGTCATGATTTTCAGAGCCAAACAAATGAGAATACATAGGATACTAATGCACCATTAAGCCCACAACAGAAGAAACCCTTCACTGATCAGGTTTAGATGCAGAAACAGTTATATATGACACTGGCCACCATTGTATTGAAGGTATGGAATATAATGAAGGCCTACTGAAGGACACAGAAGCAAGGCATTGTCAACATTGCACAGTTATATCAAAAATATATGTTGACCCCATTCACTTTCCTACTGGCTGGTGTTTAGAATTCTGGTTCACTGGATATTAAAAATGTAATTCTGTATAGAACTTCAGTACTAAATGTAAAGAATAACTCCATCGAGAGCATCTACCACCCATGTTTGTATGTCTTCATTTGCAATACGTCTCAAAGTAAATTGATTCCAATCGCAAAGTTTTCAAAGGGATATTATGAATCCGTACAGTTAAGGACGTCTTCAGACTATGATTTGGTGGATATAGTGACAGTCAATGATGATCTTTTAAATAAAGCTTCAGAAATGGCATCACGACGTGACCTTTTAAGTCAATGATGATCTTTTAAATAAAGCTTCAGAAATGGCATCACGACGTGACCTTTTAACTCATTTCTGAGGCTTTTGTTCCCAAACCAGTTATAATTTTAAAATAATCATCGCTCTCTATGTGGTAAAGAGACAAAGTTTAGAAGACTTCAAAGTCAACTTTACCCACAGTGACAATATCCCATAATTATAAGTAAATACAATACCCAAAGCACGTTCGTTTCGAGTGTTCCATTTAACATTTGTGCGCACGCCTGGTTAGATTTAGTCCTCGAGCCAGTCATACTTTAGGGGACAATAGTAACCGAGTTTGCAACTGAACTGATGATCATTCTTCTTTTCCAGTTATCCGTGGTCAGATGCCTATCCCTAGCAAATAAGTCAGAAAGAATTACCACAGTTAAAAGGTTCCAAACCAGCTGGGATTCAAGAATAAACAAAGCATAACTTTTCAGCTTCCAATACCAATGTTAAGAAATAAATGTCACTCCTAATGTGAGACAGGAGAATGAGCAACCTTGACGCTATATCCTGTTGTTACCATGCACAGCTGATCGTGTGTAGTGAGGCATGAGGCAGTCTTTGCTTGAAATGTGATTGGCTTGCATACAAGTGGACTCCACACATATATTCATACATGATATTTCGCCTTTACAGTTCCCCCATATATTCAGATGTCTACAAACCAAAGTAATATTTGTTTTTATTTAATTAAACAGTTAAACCAACACAAGCGCAAATAATCCTCTAAAACATCAATTTTAATGTTCTCTGTCATCATGCGATTTTGTAGGATTTAACCTTATGAAACCGGTAGACCGAAATTCCGGCCCACACATACGTAATTTGCATACTGTATTTATGTCTTCTTGCCCAGAACCACTTCCTAGTAGTCATTACGCTATTCCGCAGTCCGAACTCTTTACTCTCCATAAGCTAACCTGTCCCTGTCTAACCTGTATACATATGGAATTACTATTGTCCATATTGCATACGTTTCTCTGTAAAATTTTGATAGGCTGTATGAGCCCAAATAAATTAAAGGATCTTCAGTGGGTAACTACTCAACATGTTACGGAGCCTATTACCCGTACATGTCTCTTTCAGTAGCGGCTTCTTGTCTAAGCTAAATATTCCACAAAGACAAACCACATAATATTAAAAATAAATATGAACGTAACAAATGATAAATTAGATAAATACTTGAAGTTTTGCATATAAATACAGAGCTTTATTATGAAAGCAAAATACCTGTCAAACAAACCATAATTACTAAATTTGTGTAGTACAAGTTCAGATAAGAACAATTTGACTTACCCCTGAACCAATGTGCACCAGTTCTAGCTGGACAGCTTGTCATACTTAAACAATACACCAGTGTATAACTGAAGTGGAAACAAGCTGGGGCAATATATTCAGTCCCAGTGATTGTAAAATAAACAGTTACAGCTAGACCACCTGTACAAACGAAGGAAAATCCTAACATGGACTGCAACAATAGATATCCTGCATCAGAAATGTTATACAAACTCCATGATGACACCTACCCCATAAATATAACATTATAAAAGCTGAACTGCAAGAAATGAATTGTTACGGTATGTTTTGGTCTAATAATTAAGTTAGTTGATATGTATGTCTGGTTTTAAGCCCTTAGGAGTGGGTAAATTCCAGCAGTTGGGAAATGACCTTGAAACAGGGTAAAAGGTCATGTGCTTTTCATCTTTATCCAACATGGTGCATATAGCTTTGTATACCTAAGGCTGTTTAGCAGAGTCATAGTTACGATATACATGTGTATAACACGCAACTGGTGACATAATATATATCAAAATGTAGCTTAAGACCTCTGATCTGATTATCTGGCTTTATCCCAATAACATTTGTATTTATATGGAAAACTAGAAACCTTAAATGAAAATTTTTTTCCAAAATATGAACCTTTCCTTCAAAGATTAAATTGCAGCGATTTTGAATACCAAATATATATGCTAATTAGCTGGCATAATATTGAAAATTAATTAAATATATTATGTACATAATGATGTTGTTTGAAGATTGCAAAAATATATAATATTATATGTTTTAAGTCAATTCCAGTTGTCATATCATAATTCACATATACTTATGCCAAATGGATATGTGTAACCATGGTAATCTCCCAGGATCTCAGGGTTCAAAAGGTTAAATGCTTGGATATTGAAGCTTTATCGCAATACGGCTTCTGACTATCTCATTCAATTCCAGTTTGACATTGTAAAGACAGCTCTAAACCATTAGTGGGTAAATAATGCTGTTTAAATACTGGATGTTATTCTCTTCACATTAGGTACATGATAACATTCATGAAAATTTTATATGCATTCAAACAGTCGATTTATTTAATTTTGATCATTTATATGCATGGCGTCAGCTTCGTAGACCATATGTCTTGAAAGTTTCCAGACGAACTACACACTGTTTTTTTAAATGTTTGCAGTAGGCTTGTTGTTTAAGTGACACTGTTGTTAACATGTATATAACTTTTAATTATTATCACATTCGTGTTGTTTAAGTTAGCCATAGATTGAATCGTCTTTTACAAATTTATTTTCAATCAGACTGCAATGCTTACAAACACATTGTGTTTATTTCATTATTCAAAGTTAGGAACGGAGCTGCCGGAACAAGCATGCATACAAATATTTCACATTTTTTGTATAATATTGGACTTCGTCTAATGAAGACCTCTACCTTGCCAGAAAATATCAGTGCAAGAACATCCTGATCTTGGCACGCCTCTGATTAAATGTCGCCTTGGTAAACTAGAAGCAGAAATGTGTGTAGCTGTCTGGGATACTTTTATCGTCGTTTCCTATTATATATCTGGGTCTTCACCTCTTGTCCAAAGGAAAAAAAGTATATTGCTTTGAGTAAATATCCACCATAGCCACATTGGATTTGTACCCATGCTTACCTGGTTGCTTAATTACATTTCCCAGAAGTGGTTCGTGTTCACCAACATTTTTCCCTGAAAGGTATTCTGATGAAATTTTAAAAAAAGAAAAAAAATTGTGTAAGATTGCAATTGTTCATGCAATTGAGTCATCGATGGCCTGTATTAGTTAGAGCTCCATGTGAAATGATAACATGTGCATTCAGAAGTTAGCTGAACCATAGAATTGATGCCAATGGCCATAAAAACTGCAATGAATTTGTTTTGACTGAACTATTTTTTTCCTGCAAGCGTTTTCAAGTTAGCTGTACTCGTTGTGAAATGTTTAATGTATCATCCATTTTTATGTGTCACTCTATTACACAGCTAGATGTGCTGTTTTTGGTAAGATAAAGATTTAGAAACCCATACAACATGTGGGGACATTCAGTTGGCTGTGGCATAACCATAATCTTACATGAAGAACTGAGATATAATAGTTTTCCAGATGATAGAGTTTGGCTTGCTTTAATGATCTGGACACACACACATACACGCACACACACACACACACACACACACACACACACACACACACACACACACACACACGCCAATATATATTATATATATATATATGTATATTCCAGAAGAGTTCTTGAATTTCTAGCATGAAGAGGGTTGAAGATGCTATCGCCGGATGGGAAAAAGAATTGTTTGCTTGTAAGGCACATCAGGTTCTGTTTAGAAATATCCTGTATTTGAGGATTGCCTTTTAAGTCGTCTCTCAAAATATTTATATTATTTAAAAAAGATTTTGGTGAATTAATCAAGGACAAATGGCCTTGGAGTTTTTTGCATTTGTATAAACTTTATTGTTCTCTTTATTTCTTTGGTGTAACAAAGTCTGTTTCCTGATATTGTGTTGTGGATGAAGTGTGGGGCGTGGCACCCGAATTAACACGAGTAGCTGAATACCGGTATTCTAGTTTATTTCCTTCTGTTTATGTCCAATCACCCAAATAGTGCAACCACCCTCCAATATATATCGGATGTATGGGGTATAATACAGCTCATTATTTTTTTCTGTGTGAAATTCTGAGGCTTATGGATTTGATTACATTGCAAAGATTTTGGTGACTGTCAACTGTTTTGCAAATGGAGATTTTCAGTACAGTGCCCTTATTTTTAAGACCATCAACATTGTGGAGCTGGGGATATTAAAAGTAATAGCAAAGGATAGTGATTAACATGATTTTTCTTTTTGTGAGAAACAAGGATAGCGTCAAAATTTTATCAATCAGTCAAGATCATCGGGTCATGGTTATAATTTTTTGGCTTTGGATTGTCAAAGAGATGAACAATGAGGCACCGTCATGGAAAGTTTGACGTGCGAATTTACCATGACGACAATATTTTATAAGTAATTAACGCCATGACTTGATCTTGGACAATTCCGCCATTTATAGTTACACAAGAGGATTGTCAGTGAATTAAACCCCAAAGCTTTGGCTTGCAAAAAAAAATGGTTGATGGTTTGATCTTTAAAGAAGCAGTCAGTGATATGGTGACCCTTGCAGGACAACGAGGGTACGATAATGGGTTCGATCTTAATGCATAAATTGCTTGCCTGTGCGTTACCAAGCTTTGGTTTTAGGAAATAAGTGTTTTTGAATAAGGTATATAAGGTATTTGTAAATTATTCGTCTGTTAATTTTTATTGTTCCTCTTTATTAGTTTGAACTTCCATATCAATCTAAGCTTGTTGATCATAATGTCAAGCATTACTTTCTTGTATGCTCTCATATGCTCTGAGAACTTTCCCTTTTCGCAGCGCCGAATTGAGACTTGCCAGGTTAGGTTTAAAGGTCGACCAACTATTGTATTTCCCGTTCCAGGTGATTTGACAGCTTCTGTCAAACTGTTAGACCAGAACTTAGAACAAACATCAATGTTGTCTTCCACAAAACAGGAGTCCCGGGTGTCAAAATCGGATTTTCTTATACCCATATGTCTCCGTATAGGAGTTTTGACGCCCAAAGAATAAATCGATCGCTACAAGGATTGATTACAATTGGCTGTGGTACATCACGAGCAAAAACATCTGAGCCATATTCTGGTATATACCAGTATCAGTATACAATGGGGCCGTCTTTCATGTTGAGCCAAAAAAAAAACAAAAACAAAAACAAAAAAAAAAAAACAAAAACAAAAAAAACGAACAAAAAACAAAATAAAACAAAACAAAAAAACGAACAAAAAACAAACAAAACCAAAACAAAATAAAACAAAAAACAAAAAAAAAAAACAAAAAAAAAAAAAAAAAAAAACAAGAAAAAAAAAAAACAAAAAAAGAAAACAAAAAAACCCCCCCAAAAACAATGCTATCAAAAAATAAAAATAACTTTACATAATCTATAGATATAGTAGCCTTATACATAATCAATTTTCGGAGTGAAGTTTTATATCTATGAGGCAAAAATGAAGTCACAAAGATCACTGTCGAGACCAACATTATAACACGGATATCCCTGGCCAAAAAGTGACAAAGCAAAAGTTACAAGCATACATAGAACCTTTGAATTGTAAGAGGGTCTATCATACAGACTACTGTTCAGAGCCGGGTTAAAATGTATATCACCTACAATTACAAGAAGGGAAGCAATCAAAAGATCGATGTGCGATATAAAAAACGAACCTAATTTAGTTAGGGGGGAGAGGGTTAAAAGTCAATTTAGTTTTCTATCGCACAAAATCGATTTAAGCCAAAAAAACCCAAATTATTCAATATCAATCATTCATCCAGGGATGTGAGTCCTGTCTTCATGTGGTAGATTGGTAGTAATCCCAATCTTTAAAAGCCATCCTAAATACACCACAATATGACCTTTTTATAGTGGCAAAAGCCTATGTAATTTGTGACCACTACAGTACACATTCTGGGAGATCGAAGTTTCAATGTAAAGTCGAGTTTAGTTTGGGGGGGGGGGTAACCCAAAACGAAATTACTTTCGTTTATTTGTAACCATTGAACTTTTGATGGCTTCCCTAAGAAAGAAAAGCATAACCACATATTTGAGCATGTCTGGAAATTGAACCAAAGTGTATTTTACAAGTATATTATATCGGAATCACTGCGAACAACAACTGCTAGAAACGCTTACAAGCCAAATGTAAAGTGAACAGCAAGTGAATAAAGATGTTTACTGTATATTTTGGCCTTCTAAAAAGCCCAATTGGTATCACTTCATGAGTTTCACTAATGATTGATCAATGATATGCCAATCTCCATGTGTGATATCTTCAGGGCCGAAACATCACGCAACATTTGTTTCCGTTTTTAAGTGAAGGCCCTCTGCCAGCGTGGATGTGGAACTGTTCAGATATACTCAACTGAGTGGAAACATCAGTCATATTCGAATGTTAACTGCGTTGATTATTATTATTATTATTATTATTATTATTATTATTATTATTATTATTATTATTTCTATCATCATCATCATCATCATCATCATCATCATCATCATCATCATCATCATCATCATCATCATCATCATCATCATCATCATCATCATCATCAGTTTTATTACTATCGTATAAACGAATGCTTTTTAAAACATGTCAAAAGACTGGAAACTGCACATAGATTTGTGTTTATAACAACATTCAACATGATCTGCAACTGGTGACCTTTATAGCTCATCTGCTAGCTCATTCTTTGTCCATTGTCGTCCATCCGTCAACAGCATCATATATTTAAATTCATTTGTACAACCATTGGCAGTAAAATTGACCAGGTTCTACCTTGGGTGGTTTTCTATCACATTCATTAAGATAGTCAATCTCAATTGCCAATTGTATTGTGGATATATATATATATATACAGTTAAACCTCATTATAACGACACTCAGATATCCGACATGTTCAATATAGTGACACAGATTTTTGTGGGAAAAGGTTTATTTTCTTTGTTTACAACTCATGTATCTAACATATTCCGTTATCTGACACATTACTTTGGGAACAGATGGTGTCACTATAACGAGTTTTCACTGTATATATATATTATAAGTCATGAATTCATGCATGCATCAGCTCTAAGAGCCCCAACGTGAGCCATGTACATGTAAAAGTGATTCCTTGTTTTGGCAATTTGAATCATTACAGATGCACACAAATTCAAAATCTTGTAAAGAGCTCTGATTCTAGACTGAACAGGTAATATGTTTGGTACGATTTTTACCTGCAAAATCTTGTTATACGTATATAGACTAAATTTTGGTCTACACAGACCAGGTTAAAGGTCGTTTGCTTCATATTTTATACACTATTGCCCTTTCATTGAAACAGATGAATGGAAATTTCAAAGACGACTTGCCAGGATAACTTCACTAGCTTTCTTCGGCGCATCCTGTGCGCTAATAAATGCCCTGGCTGCTCCGAGGTAAGCTGTTGACTCGATCCAATAAAATACCATTGAAGTGTGCAAGATACCCATGAAATGAGGCAAAACGGCAAAAAACAATAGCAAAATATGTTTCTGCTACTTTGTAAGCTTTACTGGTATCTACAGGATTTATGGGTATTGTTGTGACACTCTGATGGTCAAATGAATAAGCCAAAGAAAAAACCAGTTCCACATCGGTTTCGTGATACTTTTGAATCTGGCACACAGGACGGACACTCCATCTCCACCATAACCATGCATCCGAGAACTTAGCCGACTAGACGAGCATGGAGTATTTATCAAATAATTCAATATTCCACACATTTCCCTGGCACACTATGCACGGCTAGAGCCAGGCTGTGCCGAGAAAAGCGGTTGACCTGCTTAAATAATATTACCTGTTGAGGGATGATACTACTACTACTACTACTACAACTAATATTGCTGCTACTACTACTACTACTACTACTACTACTACTACTACTACTACTACTACTACTACTACTACTACTACTACTAGTAGTAGTAGTAGTAGTAGTAGTAGTAGTAGTAGTAGTAGTAGTAGTAGTAGTAGTAGTAGTAGTAGTAGTAGTAGTAGTAGTAGTAGTAGTAGTAGTAGTAGTAGTAGTAGTAGTAGTAAATATTGCTCCCGTAAAAAGTGTTGGTGTCAGTTTATAGGGGAACCATACTAAAATCCTGAAGTTCGTACTTCCGGTAAGGCACAGGATAATTTCATGTGTAAGACGGAGCAGTGGTGGTGGTGTTGTTTGTAAGCATCTTCGTTGAGATAGGAATCATTGTGCATCTCATGGTTTTGACTTGGGTCCTTCTTGTGACAATCTGCGCGCTTCCATTTGAGTCAAAAGTCGCGGGCTGCAATTCATCTGAAGCACTGTAGAATAAACTATATTGTTATGTTGAACCACTTGTTTATATCGAATCCAAGTGGTCTCGCACTGCTGCCCCAAACTTCAACTAAAACTGTTTGCACATGTGGTCAAGCAAAGACATAATGTCAGTGCGATGTATGCAGTCAGATTATCTTAAAAATGAAGGAATGAAAGTTTTGCTTCCGAATAGCCCACAGAAACGAAACCATATTTTCCTGCCTAGACGATATCTTAATTGCGCCTCCAAGTAGTTATCAACATAGTTTTACTCTGCTAACTTTTCAGTCATCTGAGCTTTTAGGGAGCTTTGTCATCTGTCCGTCCTGCATAAAACAGTTGCCATGTTCGACTTTTTTCCAAACCTGGTAGCTGGATCATCTTCAAACTTGGTCGGAATGTAGGTATCTACCAGGTTTGTCCAAATAGTTATACTCCAGTGATGTTTTGATTTTTAATGTTATTATTTATTTGTCCTTTTTTTTGTGCAAATCTTTGAAAAATGTCTTCTCTGAAACGACCCACTCAATTGCGTCGACATCACACAGGAACACGTCTAGAAATACGTAATTCCTAATTGTTTACCAGATGGTGCTTCATTTTTTTTCTATTTTGTTTAATATTTTTGTGTTTTTTTTTCCTGATTTTCGCTTTTCCAGAACTTCATACAAATAAGCTGAAACTTTGTGGATATGTTCCTCGTAAAAGGTGAAGCAAAGTTGTCCACTGTGTGGCCCTGGTGTGGATTCATGAGTTTAAAAGTTTATCATCATCATCATCATCATCAGCATCATCATCATCATCATCATCATCATCATCATCATCATCATCATCATCATCATCATCATAATCATCATCATCATCATCATCATCATTATTATTCATTCTGGGTACTTAATGGTAAATGCACCTTTTCTATTGATTACTATGTGAATCAATGGGCACTCCTTTGCTAAATACCATTTCCATATTCTTCTGTGAGATCTGAATCCAGATAAGCTTCAAACTTGGTAGCAGTGTACCATGATCGGGTCTCTACCAAATTTATTCAAGTGATTGTCACGCTCCAGTGATATTTGCATTTTCTCTGAATTTTTATGTTGTTTTGGAGGGCGAGTCTTAAAGAAAGCTTCAGTTCACCAAACTGCTTTGATATCCCACAAGAACATCTCTAGGGGCTCAAAGTTATAATTTGTTCACCAAGTGGTACTGAAATTTTTGTCTAATTTTATGATTTTCTGTGTGGTTTCACTATTTTCGACTTCTCCTCCAGAACCGTCACTCAGATTAAAATACTTCGTGGATACGTCCCTTGGGAATGAACAAACAAAGTGGTTCACTAGGTGGTACTGCCGTGGATTCCTCACTTTTAAAAATGTTTTTGATGTTGTTTTTGTTTTTTTGTTTTTATTAATGTACTCATAGATAAATGCATCCTTCCTATCCATGTCGCCAAGCTCTGGATTTATAGCTCTGGTTTAGACCGTGCATGTGACGTATGGTGGGTTTTTTACTTCTCGTTGTAAAAAGAAAAGGACAACACTTCTGATGCTTGAAGTTGGTGTATACTGGAGTCACAGGTTCACAGGTTCGAAAGCATACTTAAAGTTGGTAATGATACTAGTAGCGCCACCTCCAGACCTTATAGCGTATAGAGACCATGTCCGTTGCTAGAAAGTTATCTAAAATCAGTGACGAAGACCTATTTTTGTGAGGTCACCATGCCTGTAAAGTTGACAGAGGTGTTTTTGTAATGGCAGGGTGTAGCTTGAACTTCAATGACAAAGAGAATTAAGCCCCCAGATTAAAATTGCACTTAATTACATTATACATAAAACTGTACTTAGCAATCTACCTTTTGGTCACCATGACTCAATAAAAGAGTTGGCAGTTGTCGAAATTTATTATTTTTCTTCGATAAGTTCAAAAGTTACTACCCGAGTTTGACAAACATACCATATATGGGAAGCTAGGTGTGGGGCGCTTACTTTAAACACATAAAAAAAATCCTTGTTGAAAGTCAAGGCCAAGTGGCCAGTTGGAATGCAGAGGTCATCTTGCTGATGCTTAACACACCAGAATTTTTAGTTAGGCCTAGATAACGTGTACAACCGGTAAAGTGTATGGAAGCCATTCCTGACATCAATGTTAGTGGCGTCACCTTACGTATTATGTAATATACAGGTCACCATGTGAATAACTTGTGACCAGTCCATCATCGTTAATGTCCATCATCCTTAATGTTTGACAAATCTTCTCTGAAGTTAAGGTGATTGTAGAAGAGATGTGGTGCCAACTATAATTGGACGGAAATTTTGAGTTAGGTGTATTGAAAAGTACAAAATTTCAGTATGTCAAAAAATATAAAAAAATGAGTAAGATGAGCCAAATTTATAGAATATAAAGATCATGTCTGATGCTAATATATTATGTAAGATCAGTAACCGTAACCTATTTTTGTAAGGTCACCAGACCTATTTAGTGGGAAGAAGTGACTTTGTATTGGTAGGGTGTTGTTTGAACATCAGTGAAAAAGAGAATTGTGCCTCTGAATACAATTTCCACTTGAGTACACAGTAAATGAAACTCTTCTTGGTGATCTATGTTATTAGTCATCATGACCCAATGATTGTGTGACCTATTTTTAAGGTCATTAGAAACTTCAGAAAAATGATATTTAACTTAAAATCTTGATAAAGAATAAGGCGAATGATGCCACATATATCAGAAGTGTGTATCATGAGCAAGTTTGGCATTGCATAATATGTCTAGCCTTGATTAATTTTTCAAGTTCGTGAAACTGATATTTCGGGTGATGGTGGTCAGGAGATCCTTAGGCCTAGGGGCCACTTGTTTCATATAGTATTTCCAAACTCAGCCCTGTTTCCGTTATCACGGTAAAAAGCAGACCAAACTAAAATTTATAAAATTCAGCGATAACACTCCTTAAATGCGTTCTTGATCTCAGCTGAATCATGCAATGACTGTGAAAAAAAAACTTTCATTCTTGTTAGAGTAACAGTTGACCGCGAGAGAGCTTTCATGTCGCCGCCATTTATCAAAGATAATGCATTTATTGGTAAACATTACTTTGAATTTATTTCCGTTTAAAGCTATTTCCCATTTTATGGCCCAATGGCGCTATAGATCGTCGAGGAACATTCTCTCATTCTGCAAAATGCATACGGATATGGATCATGTTTTTCTGTACTATACATCATCGGCATGAAACAGGCATTGGGTACAGGATGAATTCCATGCAATTCCTAATGTTTCGTCATCTATTAAATCTGCCGTCTCCAGGTTAAAAAAAAGCGTGGAAGTCAGGATGCAGCCTTGTTTTACACATTGGATAACTCCACATCCTGTGCTCTGAAGCATTCCAAAATTTACTCACTTGCATTGCTTACTTTGCTATATGATCCTGTGATGAGCTTCCAATTTTGTCATTGAATCATTTTGTTTCAAAAGCAAAGATGTGAAAGATTGCTGTTTATTGGGTCAGACACTTAAGAAATGACAAAAAGCCATGTTTTGTATCTCAGACATTTACAAAGAGTGCATAAGTATTCCACGGTTGAAAAATGATCCCCACATGACACTCCTTTTTAATATACCACCATAGAGTTCCCTCAAGTACCCCATGGCTGTGTGTGTATAGGACAAGCTGCCTTTTAAATACATACATGAATAGCATTATGCGATGGAAGTTATTGTCACACATAGTAGTTTGCTGGTTACGATTATCCTTTCTGCAATCTTTACAAAGAGATTTTGTTGGCATGCGTTTGAGAAACATTCTAGCAACGTACATTATATGAACGGGCGGGTGAGTATATAGAAATTTATTTGCACAATTGTCAATACCACGCGCTTCACCATTGCCTTTTGATTCTTACAAGAGCTTTGTTGACGGCAATAAGATAGCCAGTATCAATTATGCTTGTCGCCTCTCAATGCCTTGTGCCAGACCATCATTTATTGAGGCCCTATTTTAAATGAGAATTGATATTTTGCCAGGGACATAAAAATCAGTTTTTGATCATCAATGAAACATCATCACTCGAGGCACTATTCTTAAATGAGAACTGAGATTTTGCCATGGACTTTAAAATCAATTTTCGATCATCAATGACCACGATATTATCTTTCAAGACCAAAAATTAAAATCAATTTCTAATCATTTAATCTTTCAACATAGGCATAATACATTCGTTATTTTTTTCAACAGAGGGTAATTTCATATGATTTTTTTTTAAAGTACTTTATTGGCTTGTTGCAACTAAGCTTAAAATTGTCAACAATAAAAAAAAATAGGAATTGCAAGGTTTGTTTCATTTCCGTTCAATTCCATTTTCAGGCTGAGTTATGCGTTTGTAATCCAACTGATGTGCCTATGTTGTGCTTTTCGTTCCCTATCAGCAATAGGCTGAGTCCACAACTTCTATGGCTCCAATCAGAGTAAAGCTATCTAATGAAAAATAGGAAAAACACGCCTCTGGCAACGCCATGCATATGCTGGAGTTTCCACATAGGACAGTGGCAAACAGTTCAGCTAACACCATAATGCTGGGCTTGCCACAACGGGAAGAAGCAACGGTTCAAGCAACCGCATGCATTATGCTGGACATGCCACATCGGGCAGAAACAACAGTTCAGGCAACGCCATGCATAATGCTGGACATGCCACATCAGGTAGAAGCAACGGTTCAGCCAACGCCATGCACAATGCTGGACTTGCCACATCGGATAGAAGCAATGGTTCAGGCAACGCCATGCATAATGCTGAACTTAACACATCGGGCAGAAGCAATGGTTCAGGCAATGCCATGCATATGCTGGACATGCCACATCGAACAGCATCGCATCATTATGTTTAGGAATTTTAAGAGTTACCCCTGTACTCAGCTTTAAGACGTCTGTATAGAGCTTTTGATAAAATATAGCTGAAATATAAAAGAAACTGTTACCCATTAACTTTATTATTGCAGGTCTATGATGAATGTCAGTCACAATTAAAATGTATAAGCTGATTCCACTTTTTTCTTTTTGTTTGGAGCTCTTCTGAAATAACATGAAGTCGTATTTATTTGATTTAGTCCATGCTCAAACACATTATAGCGATTATGCTACATTCACTGATAAACGGTGAAGGCCACATTATTTAAAGTGCTCAACATCCTCGGGTTTGCTAATAACTATATAGACAGTAAGTTTAGTACCAGAAAAATATGATGTGGATTGTTCCGTGGGCCATCACCCTCTTTATAGGTTACATCAACGATTATGATGTTTGATATGGATAAATATAGAAACTGCAAGTTAAATTTTACAGAAATTACATGGGCTAGGCTTGGCTGGGCTGGGCTGGGCTGGGCTGATACCTGTTCAATGACATGTAGACAGCACTTTGCTGCGTTAGTTCAGGAATGTAGCAATTGAACGGAAAATCACAATGACGTTGCCAGATAACACTGATCCACTGGCAAAAGTCCATCTCTGATTACAAATTAATGGGCGTCATAATATTTTTTAGAAGTTGCAAACACTTGAAATTGAAGGGGAACCTGGTAACGCAGACATGCAGGGATTTTAGGGAGAAGGGAACACAAGCTCCTGTAGGCAGCATACAAAGCGATGAGAGCTCGCGAAAAGGTTCAGGCAACGCCATGCAACACTGGGTGGCATCTTTCTTGCAAACCTTCTGTGGCCCTGTTGGACAACATTTGCCATGCAAAAGGTAATTGCTGATATTATCAGTACAGTGACTTTGTGTCGCATCATAGGTGGATACTTGTAATAATATGTTGTCAAGCTTATGTGTTGCTACAATGAAGATTAGTTTGCCCACTCATGAATGTCTGGTACTGGTATTTAGCTAATTCATCATATGCCATGTTCACATTTATTTATTCTTATGTGGGTTGTCTTTGCTGAATATTTAGCTCAGACAAGGAGCTGCTCCTGAGAGAGACATGTACAAGAATTAGGATCCGAAACATGTTCTGAGTAGTTAACCGCTGAAGACCCTTCGACCTATTTGGGCTAATACAGCCTATAGCAAATTTTACAGAGGAACGTGTGCAATATGGACAATAGTACTTGCACATGTATATAGGCTACACAGGGACAGGTTAGCTTATGGAGAGTGACTGCGGAATAGGTTAATGACTACTAGGAAGTGGTATGGACAAAAGAACACAAATGCAAATGTGACTTGCTCAATCACAGTCATTATTTTAACACTGTACAATCATAAATTTTCGCTACGATAAAATATTCCAGAATTTTTCCGAGGGATCCCAGTTGGGGAATATTAAACCGGAGAAATTGTAGCAGATATTATCTGGAATGAAAACCTGCATCAAATCTGGAAAACGAAACTCATGAAATTTTAACTTGTAGTGTATTCGGGAAATTTGGTGCCTGGGAATGGAAATGACTACACAGTGTGTTTATGCCTGATTTTATATAATTTTTTTAGCGGCTGTGGCAGGCTTGTGATAATGAACCGGGTTTTGATTGCTAAATCTCCTCCATGATGAAGATCACTTAGAACATGTAATATGGGGTCATTTATGTCACCCAAGACAGTATGTACCCATGCTGTCTGTCTATTAATCAAGAGTAAGGATACGCAAATGTGTGTTTTTTCATCATATATCTCAAGGGAAAAGGTTTCTGTTTGATGTGACCATGACTTTATTATAGGTCTTTACCTTTCGTAAATTATCCTCAATAGCTTAGTAGAGGTAGTAAATATTTTGAGGCAACTTCAAAATGGCACGTAATTACAGTTAATTCTAACAGCGTACCCTTTATATTATAAACCAGGCGATTTGCGCCACATGAATGTAAGACGCATGGCATTTTCTTAGTTTGATACAGTTTTAAAAGACTAATGACATCGCTGAAATGTACGTTATACTCCTTTCTTTTCCAGTCCACACTGTTAAACGTGATTCATCTCAGTATAATTTTCAATCCAATGAGAAAATATTTTACCAGACCAAGATAACATTATCATATCTAAAACCTTTATATTCACTGGAGCAGCGTAACTTGATTTATTAACTACTCTCAACCCTATTCGATCTCAACTTTGTAGGTAATTGTCATATTGGACTGACATCTAATCCCACTACCTCATTTTCTTATGTTCTCGTGCTGCGTCTGTGTGTATCCGTCAATCTATTATTATATTTTTTTTGCCTGATTTGTTTGTACCATTCCATGTCCACTTTTTCTTTTTTCTTTCCCACTTACTTTTTTTTCCTTTTTGATTGCTGTTCATTTCTGCTCCTAGTATTTTCTATTTATCACGTAATTCCATACCCGGTTGCGAATTGTATGTACTGTAATAATCTTTAAATCAAAATATCCTCCAAATGGACTGGATTATTAATATGAAGAGTGTCAAACATTAAACCTTTGCTAGTACTTTTTTATATCTTATATAAATAAAGAAAATAAATAAATAAATAAGTGAGTAAGTAAATTAATAAATGAATAAATAAATAAATTTATTAACTATTAATAAACATACAAACACTACTATACAGAAGCAAGTCAAATGTTAACAATTATCTTGTGATTTGGAATCGTTTATTTTAAGTTTGTTTGAATACAGAAATGGGACGGCCATAGTCTGCATATTCCTAAAAGGATTAAATAAAGCAGGCACAATAACCCATAAATAAATCTAACTGAACATATACTTATAAAATACATTTTGAGCGTAAATTTCAAATTTAGTTACTTGTTCCTAACCACCTGCTGACAAAATATGAAGACAAGTGAAACCCCGTTTGCATAATTAAAACTGTTTTGATTTCAGCTGAAATGGAAAAGTTTAAAAAAAGTCAAATCAAATACTTTGCCATTTATATATTGATCAGATTCACGTCCTCTGTTTCGCCTTATAATCTAATGCACAGCTCATTTTTGTTACCATTAAACTAGCAGAGCTCCTTTATATGATCTAATTACATGCACACGTTTCAGATAACTCATTTTATTTCTTTTTTCAATACCTGTTTGAAAAAAAAAAACATATTGGTGCAGACCAATGCCCTTCCCTGGGTAGGGTAAAAAGTTACTGAAGAAATACCATTTATTCTTCGTTCCTTGGGAAATGATCTATATATAACACGGTGGTGACGCTACAAGTACTCCATCGGGCACATCTGTCAACAAATTCCTTTTTTTTTCTTGCAAGACCTAAACATCAGGCGTACCCGGACCACTGTGCGATTGCATCCATGGGATAAAGCCTCAATATCGCATACTTTCAAAATTTCATGACAACAGAGAGCATTTATCGCTTATATTTGACAGGATTTCAGACTCTCCTGTCTGTAAAACCTATTATATCATCTGTCATGAGTCCCATATTAGCTTTCTCATTGCTTGTTTCCTTACATTGATCGCCGTTTATAGTATGTTTTATATGGTACATATTCTCTCAATATTATCTTGCTTTACATTGTGCTACTTCTTTAAATCCCCGATGTGAGAAATATATCAGAATGTCAAACCTTAAATCAACAAATTTCCAGACGTTCGGTGTAAAAATTGCAGTTGTCTGAGATCCTAAGTTGGCTAGTTTGCATTGATTGTTAAAAACAGTATAAAAAGAAAAATGTCACTTTGAATGTGAAATATGCACATATATTTCCAAATCAGGTGCATGAGGATTCTCTTCGTTATTCGTTAAACACATATAATTACCTGAGAAAATAATTATCAATGTGGCATACCTCATTTGTATGTTGAAAGACTTTCGTTATTCCGATCTAATACAATGAAGTACCAACCAACATACCAGGAAGGTATATGTCTTTACCCATTATCCATGCTGGGAAAGAAAATGGTTAATATAAGTGTGCATGGACATCGTCAGTAAAGATTAATCCAACTTGTCATATCTCATAAACGATTGCGACCATTGTAATCATTGCTGTGTCTAACATCGGGTAGGTTTACACGGCTTTACATACATGGATGTTTTGTAAATGGAAAGTATAATATATGAATATATGTCTAACATACATGTAAATGAAAAAAAGGTTACTTTGATGCAAAGACTGCAGCATGTCCATTTGTCCATGGAAGCCACAGGAGTAAAAGCAGTGGTGTTCACTATGGGCTACTAAAGGGCAACATCTGACAAAAGACCTTGAGAAGAGGAATTGCAAATGAACTCAGGTGAAATATTACAATTAAAGAACCTCATCGTACATACTAGCGATTTGGCGATCAAATACAACTGACCAATCATGGGCATGTTTAAAAGTATTTGGTATGAACACGGAAATGTACGCTTTCGGACACAGTATTTATGGAAAATTGTGGGAGGTCATCACTGCAGGTAAAGAAGACTTTGAAGACTACTTATGTTTGCCATTTCACCAAAACCGATGAATTTTAACGCCAAAGTTGGTATGAGTGGTCGGAGTGCTGATATAATTAAAAAGCAGCGCCTTGATACCACTATTCAAGGCGTTCTTGAAAATACATTCTGAATGTCACCATGGCCATAAAGATCATGTTGAGAAGAGGCTTATAACTGTAAAGCCTCATAACATTCCTTAAAAAAGCAAACAATTTAACAAAAACAATAATGTGTGATCGAAACTTGAAATGTAATATGTCTTTCAATCCATTTCTCAAATTCCATACAGTATTACATTTTCCAAATAAAAGCAGATGGAATTTCTCTAATCCACATACCTGGCCAGTTATACATTCTGTTCGATATTAACAATCGGATCCTTACAAAAAAGTTACACAGCGACGAAACACACGGTCCATGTACTCACACATATTTACAAGCAGAACTCCCACTGCAATTATGCTACTTTCCACGACTTCTTTCTTACAATCAGTGGCATTCCATGCCGCCTTGTGAGCAGACGACAGATTGCATTGCTCACCACGCGCCAAGGAAAGTTCTGAAGGAGCCTTTAATCATCCAGGAGAGGGTTAACTATAAAAGCAAATACAATTGTGCCTGATTTTCTTTGTAGTTGTGAATCAAAAAAAAAAAAATTAATGCTTCATAAAGAAACCCAATTTTTCTATAAAGTATCAAAGGCGGATATGCTAAAGTTAATATGTATGCCTGGATCAAACATTTCACCAAATCGACCTATTAAGGTGTAAACATTTTAACCAGAATTAACAAATCCATGTTATAACACACAGCTGTAGATAAATGCACATATTTAGATCGTGTTACAGAATATAAATTTATTGCCATTGTTGTTATCATCAGTTATAAACGAATATATATATATATGCATTTTTATGTCATTGGGTTCTTCATGTCCAAAATGTTAGGAAACTAAACATATTTAACACCTTCCCATTCAATTCGTCCAGTGATGTAATGCCCAAATTCAACACTTTGAGAAGCATTGCACTTAATGCAAGTCAATCAAAGCCACTGGGTTAGGCCTGTTCTCACCAAGATAAGATAATCATCTGATCGAGACATATTGCACAAAGTTACTTGAAGTGAGTCAAATATTCATTTTGCACCTGTGGAAAAATTGTTGAAGCGTTATCACATGGCAACCAGTTATTTTGGCATATATGTAAGAAATATGTACAATCTAAAATTTAAATTCACTGTTCCAGTTAGTTGATAAGCTTGAGAGGAAGTGGCCTAAATTAATTATATAATTGGACTAAGGATAAACCAAAAGGATTTGCAAATTGGATGTGGTCTGAGTTAGAGATTCCACTGTATTAAAATTCGCTGTATTCGCTGGCCAACCAACCATGCCTTTTTTTCGGGTCTTCCTGGCTGGAGATGTCATCGCGGGGAATGGTGGGGTGGGTGAACACTTGTGTGTTTGGGTAACCAATGCAACAGCAACAAGTTTCTGAGTAAATGTTGGGGGAATTGGTGTTTACATAAATATCATGAGTAGCAAGGAGTGTACTTAATCCCCAAGATAAAAGAAGAGATGTAACACCTCTTAATCGCTAGATCATAAAAGTATTTAAAGATAGAGTGGATGTGTCACCATAGTTTGATACTGGACATGTTGGGACAGGTATAGTTAAAATCAGTCCCAGTTCAACTAATGGGAAATAAGTCATGACCTGTTCCTTTTATCGACAAAAGAAGGATTTAGCTACACTCAGTCATCAAGCTTATGTGAGCAACTGTGTAGCAGTTGTGCCCCTGTGGCATTTCACCTAAGGAGTTCAAATTAGAACCAAGTTATGTACAAACTGATTTCCTCACATGTTTCCCATCCATTTCAATTCATACCGTCTTCCATTTTAAAATACCTGCATTAAACATATTTCCCTAAACATTTGTGGGGGTAACATGAGATTTACTGTTGCAAAGTGAGCATGTCGCAGCAGAGTGTATCCTGGCTATACCGTCTGATACATTACAATGGACATTATTTTTTTTAATCCAACGGGCGTTTGCATGTATATGAAACTTTTGCAATCAAAAGTAGCCTTTACATGTTCTATTAGTGTCTTACGTACCTTTCATTGTTATGAATGATTAACCTCTGATACAATATGATGAATCTTCCTTTTGTAATCAATAGTCTTCGTGTTTAATTTTTTTTGCATGAACTTACATGAATGGCATGCCCCCCCCCCCCCAAAAAAAGGGCAAAAAACTAATGTGAAAATCCATATACACAAAGTAATATGATCTCTCAGCTGTGACATCAGCAGACACATCTTAACACATTTAGACATTATTCCTTGCTAGGCAAACTTATGGAGGCATGAGCAAGACCATTTAGGTGGAAAAAAGTCATGCATCTTTCTAATTGCTACTCTGTTGGCAAGTTATTTCTACACTACACGAAGATTTCGAGTTGTAACCAGGTCATCAGACCAAGTTAATGCAGAGTAACGTTACCTGGAAGCTATTATGTCTATGAACGTACTGGGTCAAGCTTTGTCCCCTTCCTCTTTCACCTCCTCTCCCCACCCCTCCTCCCCTGTCGTGTCATGTTGTCCACATGCCGTTATGTGTGCTGTTCTGTGTGCTACTGTGGTCTGTGTGCGGTTCTATGCTGTTGTGTTGTTCAATGATGCTCTGCGTGCTGTTCATGTGCTATTGTGCTGTCCTATGTACTATTATGCTGTTTTGTGTGATGTTGTGTATGGTGCGCTGTTGTGCTGTTCTTTGTGATGTTCTGCATGCTGTACTAAGTGCTGCTCTGTCATGTGCGGTCTTGTTTGCTGATCTGTGTACTGTTGTGTTGTTCTGTATGGTGTTCTGTGCTGTTGTTTTTGTTGTGACAACAATAATAACAAGTTCAAGTACACAGCTCAGGTGAGGCAAAATCGAACATCTTTAAAGGTTAAGGCTAGAGATTGGGAGCCAAGGGCAACCTCAAGACAGCATGATGCTGAACAAAAGAAACAACAGCTTCACCTTAAAGAGCCCATTCACCAAGGTCATCAATGCTCCAACAGGATTCGGTAAGTTGGTATTTACCAAGACAGGTCTACAATAAAACTTTGTTGGGAACCAAGGCCTTAGATACTTATTGGTGTTATGGACAGGGGCAGCCACTCTACAAGAGATGAAAATAAAAAATGCTTACCATTGAGGTTATATCTGGTATATCTCCAGATCTAGAATATGACAGCTTTTTGGACCCCAGAATGAGAAAATACATTGGTGTTAGATGATTACATGGCAGAAGTGGTTAAAGAAAATATAAGAATCACAGCCTTGTTGTCCAAAGGGTGCCATCACAGACACTCTAGTGACATTATGGTGATGCAAAATTTGATTTAGCCCAACACTGTGACCATACGGAGAAACAACGTCATTATCTTATCTTTTTCAATTGTCCAGGTGACCAACAAAAATCTATACAATGAGTCAGCCCATTTTTCTAAACCCACATTCAATGAGTAAATTCAAGACTACAAACCAGATGAATAAGAGGAGGAGGAGGTAGAAGACTAAAATAATCAGTGTGTTGAACTATTGGCCTGTAAAATCTGTTGACTTCAATTGTGTTGACAAAAAATGTGGACAACGGGTATGTTGAACTGAAGCTGGTGTTGACCTCGACCATGTGGACCTAGAAAACTGTTGACCACGTATATTTGACCATTAAAAGTTACTACTAAACAGAGTATAAGGGCAAAATGATCACTATTGGGTGTTTTACGATGAATTGCGCAATGATCCGTTGAGCAACTGCAGTAGTACAGTACATGGAATAAGCTAATCTCAACAGACGGGAGAGTCGGATGAATTAAAATGAATAAATATTTCCCCAAAAGTTCAATAGGTAATTGTCTTGTAAATGAGAAACGTTTAAGATATGTTATTTGTAATGTAAGAGAGCCTATCATTCTAGGCAAATATGTATAGCAATGATAAATTTACAAATTAACAAAATTACGAAATTCGATCATCACCTGAATCGGAATATATTGGCCTCGCTGTATCAAAAGATGTTTTATCTGTCATTAAATACATCAGGACAGCATATTTAATATCCTGCTGTTTTCCTCTTCGGAAAATGCTTGCAGCAAATTTCAAGTCATTGGGTGACACTGAAACACGATATAGGGACAGGTTTTGTGGCCCACGAATTGACCTCGCTACCAAAATTCCTTGTTACTATGCAATACATGTTTGAAGGCATGCATGGAAAATACAAGGGAGTATGATCCGTGAATAAGAACCTCAACCAAAGAGCATTCCTTCACTGAAACAAGCTCTCTTGGATGAAAGTGAACACCTCAGTATCATTGACATAATAAAACCTTTAAATAGTATACTTGAGCGCAATGAAGATATAGCAACTAACAGCTAGTGCGGAAAATAAATATTGCACCAACACACAGAGTACGGCAAGCTCAATCTGTTTGTGCAGTATGGTCAAAGACAATACAGCAGCTGATAATTATGTGCAGCCTTTCTTTAACATTGCAAATTCCGAAAAAAAGGCATGAAGAGTACACGCAAGGGACAGGGATAAATTAAGATAAACATTTATGCTATACATATACTGGATAATAGGACTGCACCGGCTCAAGATATTTTGTCTTTCCTTTTGTAAATGTTGTGTAATATTTTCATTCGCCTCTAATACTGCCGTTGTCTTAATGGCTGTATATTTAGTAGAATTGTTCATTACACCCCTAATATATTAAATGAATATTAGGCATGACCAAAATGTGATCATGAATAGATTGTCAAGAAAATGTACTTTACACCGATGCAAACATACAGAAGACACCAGAAGGGAAAACACAATAAGTTATTTTGAACAAAGATATATATAAAGATGCGGTAAAGTGTGACACGATAGTGTACATACCCTCCCCTTTTCATCGCACAAAACCCGATATTTAAGGAACATTCATGCATTTCACTTCTCTCAGAGAAGTTATCTGTTTTCCTCTGACACTTTCTGCTAGTGGATGATTTTACCGTGGATTTCATGGACATTTTTGATTCCCTTTGCTCACGTATTTCATTTTGGTCATTTACATTTTAAAGCGAGTAACTAATGGATAAGGTAGATGCAGTGGGAAATGTGCACCATTTATATCCACAAAAACACATTATTATGAACTTTCTGTTCATTCTTTACCTAAAAGGTTTTGTCTATAAATTTATCTGAGTGAGGCGTGTTTTACAAAAGGTATATGACGTTCGTAACTGTCAGTCACATGTTGACTAGTTCAATAGTGAACCAGACTGGAGTACTTTCAGCACGAAGGTGTATCCTGATGTAGCATATTGGTGCATGTGGTCACTTTGATGGAATGTTTCACTTTTAGTCATGTTCATTTCTCCTGGTCTCAACAGTTGTACCTTTAAAGCAGCTCTCTCTTCAGCTAAGTTCAGTTTATGTCTATGTACTGCACTGCTAATTCCTTCCACAAACGACCTCGTTATCTTATAGTCAAATATCAATTTTTTTCCTTTTTTTTCTTCTTTTTTGAAAATTAGAGTTTTTTATTTTCCCTTGTATGTACATATTGTTGCTTCGTTGGTACTCACAATTGAAAAGTAAAAATCCCTCGTTGCTGCAATCTGGGTGTTGCAGTTTCTTGTGGTCACGACAAGGAAATTCATATTCTACAGTGCAAGCGTTTTCCACTCTGATTTTGCCCAGTGTGGTTTGAGGTGGGATCACTATGAGCCTTTCCAACAGAGACTAATCATGGGTGTATAATTTTGTTTGTAATGAGTTTTTCATTCACATCCAGCACATTTTGACCTTCAATATCTCTCATTAAGTCCTGAAATCATTTGATATTCCCTTTACCAGTAGCCATGCCTCTACTTTTGATGTATTCTTGGGTCTAGACAGTAGTCTATTTGATGATGATGATGATGATGATGTTGATGATGATGATGATGATGATGATGATGATGATGATGATGATAATGATGATGATGATGATGATGATGATGACGATAGGTTAGAGAGTTCGATATGTTGGGAACCAACGGATATGAGCGACAGATTTGTTTAGTTTAAACATATTTATTTCAACTGGATCGCCCTATAGTACATAGAGATGTCACTAATCGAGGGGCTCTCCAAAACATAGAGTGATACACAAAATGTGTATTACAAAACACACAGGACAAAACAAGAAAAAAGTTTACTGAGAAGTTGTACCTTGCTTCAGATTTGTACCCTGCATACAAAAAATCACGGTAGTTAATGTCAACAAAATGCAAAACAAAGGAAAATAGTTCACTACAGGTAGAATGTATATGTGTACGTCCCTGTTCACAATAATGCGGACTACCGATAGGAAATTTCATAAAGGACACTTAGGAAGTAAGATTATGTAAATCAGTGACTAACTTTATTGAAAATTACTGCATATATATAAGAGAACTAAAATATGAAGCGTGTTGTATCTACGACGTATCTGTGAGAAGCATCACCAATTTGTATGTTGAAGGGAATGGACAATTCGTCGCTACCAAAGAGAAGAATAAGAACTAGTCTGCCACTTGCTGTGTGTATAATCAGATTCAGGCAGACGCCTGGAGCAATAATAGGGATGATGGACTTGGGAAGTTTAATTCTATAAGTTGAATACTTTGGACAAAAGAACAGATAATGTTGCAGATCTTCAGTGGGGTAGGAACAAGAACATGTAGGGTGTGGGATGACGTTGACTTTAAAGAGATCAAAGTTAAGTCTCGAGAATCCAAGACGAAGCTGGGTATAAGAAATGTTGGCAAATCTGTGTCCTTGGGTATAGTAAAAAGTAACACGATCCACTGCTAGTAGTACTCCTTTCAGTTTTGATTTGAATTAGATTTATTAGAAAAAGTCTATGATGAAAACCAAAGTTTATCTTAGTACCCTAACTGATTTAGATAAAGTTAAGAGTTATTTAGCGTCCTTGTGTGTCATACAGAGCTATTCAACACTGGAGCAGTGAATGGCAACTCTAACTTCTTTCCTAGTTGTGATGTCACTTAGTGTTTCAAGTTGCATATCGGATTGAAATCTAGAAATACATGATGGGGGTGTGCATCATGGACAATAAGTATCTTCTTTGTGAGGAGGACACCACAAGAGGGGGTCACATACGAAAACGTAAGGTACAAAAACAGGCACAGGTGCCAATAAATGATGTTTCTTTAATTTCAGGGTCGTAGATCTTGGAACACATGACCAAATGATCTCAAGGAAGCACCATCTTTAAATAGTTTTGAAAAAAACAAACTTAAAACAACTTAAGATACGGCATGCAGCAAAGATATGTATACGGTGGATATAGAATACGAGCTTACACAGGTAAATTGTAAGAACATGACATTAATGATTTGTGTAGAACAGCCAACAGGCATTATGTTAAACAATGGCTTTGGGACAAATGGTATCATATTACACCATATGATTGAGAAATTCAATATTTTGTGGCATGTAGTTTGTTACCAATACATCACGATGCCGATAGGCTCACGATCTGACTTCGATCTCACCGCTTTCTTTATGATATATTGGAAATAATCCATATCACGTCATGCTTAATTCCTATTATGGTGTGGTTTCAAGTTGAAAATCAACAAAATTTGACGCCCAAAAATGCTTTAACTGGCTTATTTACATCCTTTATCATCGCTTTTAATGTCATTCCCCTTTGCGTGTGCAATCCCCCCTCCCCAGTGCAGAGTAATAATTTGGAGACAAGTGGGTCCCCCCTTTTTTTTGGGGGGGGGGGTATAAGTGTGAAGCTTATACCGCTCTCAGTTACAACTTACAAAATACCTAAACTTAAAATATAGATAATTAAAAGACAAACCAAAGAATACAAAAAATGTGTTTTTATTTAGTTGATACAAAACAAGTAACTACCTGTCACTAATGGCAAAAGAAAGGGAAGAGCGGACACGGCCCATTTACCCACCTCCAATCGCTCTGACCTACCAATTTCATGTTTCGACTCCTAAAAGACACTGCCACCCGAACGTCTATGAAACCAGTCGTGTCGAATACATAAACGAAAAGGTGGCTCCAGCAAGTTGCATTACTTGGATATTATTATAATCTTGACCGCTGTTGCTCTCATACACTTTTTTCCTTCTTTGTACGTGTTGCCTCTGTCTGTGTTAACGGTGGTTCTTTAACATTCCGAGACAGTCCTGCGTGTTATGTTCTGATAGAGTGTCAGGTAGTAGATATGCAACGTACCTGTGCACACTTAAAAAAAAGAGATATTGGGCCTATGAGCAACTTTAACATGCACCCCATGGCCTGCCACTGTCAATTGTTTTCCCTCTGTGTGTTTTTGTTGTCGATCCAGCACTGTTGCATGCGAAAGTTCTTGTGTTTCTTTGTTTTATTTTCAAACCATCACATATTAAAGTGCATACAGAAGTCAATTATGTCAACAAAGTGATACCAACTTGAACATTAAATTCTTAGCATTGAATAATAATTATCCTATTGACTATCCCTGACAAAACGGGAGAAGAAACACCCCTGTTGTATATGTCACTAAAATGTTGAATATGAAATCAACAAATGTTTCAAACAGCATACCGGTAAAGCACGGAGACAACAAACATAAGCCTATGGGTGCCCGTAGAGTGCAAAGTACCCCTAACACAAGAGGACTATGATGCCAGTGTACTCTACTCAGTTGCAAAGACAAGTAAAAAACGCAACAAAAAGAGGTCAGTGTAAGGTTTGCAGTAAGCATATGTAGGCGATTATCATACACTCTCGATAGTCGTCTAACAAAACCATTGATGCATTGGCCAAGTTTTAAAGATTGTACCGTTAAAAAAAGATGTACTGCATTTGTGTAATGAAAATAGGGAACAATATGTGCACAACAATTAATAATGGTCAAGTGATTGTCATTTCACAGAAAAACATCAAATCAAATCTTATGTACATAGGACCTCATATATGCGCAGAAGTGAAGGGTCAGATACAAAACAAATAACTACCTGCCACAAATGAGGAAAACAATTTTGACGGGATCTATTGAGGAAGGCTTGCATAATATAACTAAGTACCTCAACTTTAAACAACTGTACTTCAAGGAACATATTAAAATATATAAATTTGAAACACAATTTCTTTACATTTACAGTATATATATTTCAGTTTGCCAGAAGTTCGACATCAAAATGTACTTAACTATAAAATATGCTTATATATTGGCTAGACATCATGATGATCCCTTTTAGGACAGCTGACTTTTCAGTAATATAGGATATTGATTTCATCAACCAGTCATCTGTGCACATTTACATTTTGTACTCCATCTGCAAAAACATTGGTCAGATCTTCTTCAAACTTCATATTGATCTAACTTGGCGCAGTTTCTACCATACTTATTGATCAGGTCATATCCAGTCATATTTGGATTTTTACCTTACGTTATTCATGAAATAGGATTTGCTATGTCTATGGTTCGACGTCCGCCGCCGTCGTCGTCGTAAGTATCATCCTTTCACATTATATTTTACACTTCTCCAAAACCGTTTATCAAATCATCCCCAAAACCTGGTGTTCTTCAAACTTGGGGTGTGTCTACCAGTTTGGTTCAAATGGCCATGATCCATTGATTCTCTTGAACTGTTAAAAAAAACAACTGTGTTTAGTTATTGATCAAATATCCCAAAACTCTTGTGTGTAGTTTTCTTTTTTTTTCTTTTTTTTTCTTTTCTTTTTCTTTTTTTTTATTTCTTGTCGAAGTCCGTCTCTGAGGTTGTGCTGAAGTTTGTTAGAAATATACTTTTTAGAAGGGTCAAGATAGGTTGTAATTAGGGGTGATGTTCATGTCGATTTCCTAGTTTTAACGGCTTTTTCGTTATGACTTTATGTAATTTTCTGTAAATGAATTCATCCCTGTCTATTATAATGATGCGAGTCAGTGGATATTGCAATAGTGCTCCACATTTTCGATTGTGTCTTTAAAGCCAGCAGTCAGGTTTACTTCACTCTTGGTGGTATGTACACAGGGTGGTATCTACTGTCATGCTACAAAGGTCACAGCCCAAATAATTTTCACTAATTTGTTTGATTTTTAGCCCAGTTTTGAAAAAAAAACAAAAAAACAAAAAACAAAAAAAAAACAAAAAAAAAACACCCCCCTCCCCAAAAAAAACAAACAACAACACACACACACACACACACACACACACACACACACACACACACACACACACACACACACATAAACAAAAACAAAAAAATCGTCTTGTATGAAACGGCCCGGCCAATTGCCACAAAATTGTGCAGGGGCATTTGGCCACCCTCAGAGTATAATTTCTTTTATAGGTTAATGCTTACACCCTTATTACTGTTGTGCGGTTTCAATTTTTTTTATTTTTTTCCTAACTGCATGCTATATTCTGGTCAAATTGGGTAGAAATGCACTGTTATTCGATCTCCATCAAGGTTGTTCAGAACATGCAGCTGCAGCCTTTTCCTTCTTTTCAACGAATTTGCAAAATTTTAAATAATCGGTAAGGGTACATATTTTAGCCGAGGAAAGGTGTTGACAGAGTCCAAAACTTGGCCTTGAAAATGTTGAAAAAATAATTGAAAGTGTGTTTTTGTAGTGTTGTCATTTTGTAACAGACATATAAGCTTTATCTTGGACAGAATGACTTCAGAATTATAAAGCCAATATTTAGATATTTGGGAATGGATTTCCTTAAGAAATATGTAACACTAATCTTATTTTGAAGGTCACACGACTACTTTAATCTGTGCATCCAACGTCAGCTGAGCACATGATCATTGAAGTCTTCTTGTTTACTATTTCTTGTCTCTCTATCATCACGTCAGCTAAAAATTATTGCCACAACGCAATCAAATATATCTGAAGTGTTTCCGCTTTCCAAAAATGTATGCCTCATTACACTTCACATGTGAATGTAATGTCTTCTGAACACTGCAAGTCACTGCTGTCAATTATCCGTGATTGGGCTCCCCTCCACTGAAAATCCTGGACATACGCCTAGGTAGTGTGATAATGCAATGAAATTGGAAAAAGCACTATACCTACTCCAGTAGTATGCCTCACTGAACAATAGGTCGTAGGCTAAGACGTGCGTACAGCTGGCCGACATGGTATTATTGTTACTACTCACTGACACTGGTTCAGTGGTTGTGGTCATCTGGAGGAACAATTAACGCGGTGATTAATGAAATTCTGCATGTTGTTGGCCAATTATTTTTCTTTTGAAATAAAATATGTTTATACCAATAAAATTACAAGAGGCCTTCATATAGGTTGACCAGCTTGTTGGCCAACTGTTTTCTTTTATAAAAAACATGTTTAAGCAAATGAATATCATCGACTTGGCATTACATATGTGAGGATCATTAGGATAATAATTGTGGACTAATGACATGATAAGCTTGGTAGCTTTGCTATTTTTGGTTGTCGCAGCATTGCAGCAAATATGGATAGTAACTATATATGTACTTGAATTACCTCATCATTTAATATCCACCATGGTTACTAACATAGGAATCTGTAAAGAAAAAGCAAGCATTGCTGTGTCGTTAAGTATATTTTGTGAAAATTTGCTGTAATCACTGTATTAAATATCTAAACATTCATTTACTTATATCTTATTTTGTCGATTCGACTGTCCCATGTAAATTACCATTACTTCTATTGGAAAACAAAGCTTTGAAGGTTCAAACACTCCAATGTCTATTTGGTAGGTGCTGGTGTTCTCATACAAGCACTGAAGTGCCAGTGCTTCTAACCCCACTTTTATACTGGTAACGCAGTGTAGAATTTTCCTGGCCAGGTGCGTAGATAAAACACAATGATGGTAAAACAGAAATCCAGGGCCCAAATGTGTTTGTAGTTCAATGCAGCATAATGAAAAGTCACTGTGATATTTGAGATGTTATATCACAACAAATAAAGTGTTATGTCACGGCAGCCACATTTTCACAGTGTCAACCTTGTTATAATATCATATCAAATGTAAAACTGGATGCAAGTGCACTATTATTGTAAAGGTAATAATGATAACATATATTCTAATAAATCACAGCCAACCCTTCATTACTTGTTTCAACCGAGGACATAAAAGCAGTACTTCCGCCTGACTAAATAGATTGATAGCCAGGCAAGCTAATTCATTCGAGTTTGAAGTCAGTAAGCAATTTCTGAGAAGTCGAAATTGAAACATTAGCTACAAATTAAGAATAAATTTGACATTGTAAGTTGTTGAAGGAATTGAAGGTATCCATGACAGTTCCAAGCAATTTCATTTTCCTTTTAATGAAAAGCCCACAGCAATTGTGTTAAACTTTTTACTTATTATATAAATATATTATGTATGTACGTATGTATATATGTATGTATGTATGTATGTATGTATGTATGTATGTGTGAAAGTATGTATGTAGGAAAGTATGTATGTTTGTATGCATGCATGTATGTATGTATGTTTGTATGTATGTATGTATGTATGTATGTATGTACACGCTGGGGCGAAATGGCCATCTAGGAGCACCTCTGCCATGAATGGTTGCAAAGCTTTTAGTTTCATCCTTTCGTTGATAATTTCCAGAATTATGGACTGATGGGATGCATGTAAAGTACTTGTATGTCATGGCTTTGAGATGACTTTGCAATGACCTTAACTCAACAATAATGCTCATGGTAACCTTGTAAGAGCTACTTTTACCATTTTCAGACATTTTTGCTCCAACTTAAAGAAAGCAACTGAAAAATATCAAATTGTTATTAATTTTGGGTAAAACATTTTGAAAAACAAAATGCATATTGACCAAACTTAGCAAAAAAAGTACGAGATATGAGGCACTATTTTATTTTCAATTCATGACTAGGGAATGAGGTAAGAAGAAATACGATTGGGACCAGGAGCTTTGATTTAATTTCGTTGACATGTTCTGCTCATTTAACAGAACTTCCGGTTTGGCCATGAAGGGGGGGGGGGGGGGTAAAATATGAAAATCCAAAACCCGGCCCTGTATTTTATCCATCTAATTCGTTTCAATTTTATTATTTCAACTTTAAAAAAAAACAACTCTTCAAGCTGCATCCTTTGGTGTCTACCACTGGTAAGTTTTGTGGGGTAATTTTTTGGATTAAAAAGATTTTTGGCAAAATGGTCTTTTTCGGTACAGTAAATGACACTCCATTAATATACCAGATCAAATATAAAGCTGTTTATCAAAAATCATCTTCTGATTTCAATATTTTAGATTCGCTTCATCATTTTTGATGCAGGAGTCAACATACGGGTGCACATTGAGACCGAAGTAACAGGGTCTTATTTTTATTACAATCTACCGCAGAAGCCATTACAGGGGCACCAGGCTGGTTTCCTGCCTTAACCATGCACGTGTCTATCTGTGGGAGCCTCTGATAAGCCAAATCAGCGCCGCATAGTGAGCGAAGGTAGACAAGGCTTCAAGGCTCAAGGCACATTTACCATGTGTACTCCATTGTCACAAAAAACACACTGGACATACTTAGACGTGGTAGATAACGGTTTTAACGCCGTACATTGGGATATTTTAAGACACGGCCTTCACTAATCTGGTCAGCAGTTTTTGCCCGAGGAGCTGGAGCCTGTTCCCGACTGTTTGCTAATTTATCTTTCAACATATGTTCCACTTCTAAAGTTTCAAGGTTCACATTTTGTAACTGTCCATACAGCATTGATCATAGTTCGTCAATACAGTATACAGAAGTACAATAGAAACGACAATCACCAGAAATACGGTGCAATTATCATGGATGCAAGCGGCCAGAACCGTCGCAGAATGAGGTATGTTTATGCAATGATATTTTACCTTGTTCCATAAAGTACAAGACAGACCCTGTGCTCAAAACATTACATCTGTGGTAGATAGCCGCAACATAAGGGGGTAAAAGGTATAAGGTAAAGTTTGGAGTGAAGCAAACAAATCACACCACGTGCTCTGCCTTTGATTCATCGTCGGCACAAATGTGAATTTGAAAACCACAGTGAAAGTACTGCTTTTGTGCACGCCATCACAAACTTGAATGTTGTTAATAAATGACTGAATATAAAAAAAAAACCAACAAAACAAAAAAGAAAAAAACAAAAAAAAAATAACAAAAAAAAAAAAAACAAACAAACAAAAAACAAAACACACACAAAAAACAAAACAAAAACAAAACAAAACAAAAAGTTCCATGTCATATCACCCCTATTCCATAATCAAATGCTTTCCTGGGTGGCAACATTGCGAGCACTTCCCTTTAAAGGAGTACTTGTCTAAAATCTGACATCATGGCAAGGTTCATGCCGATAATGCATCTCAATCAACCGTTATGTCCCATAGAGTGTTATAGTGACACGAGAGGGTCATGTGCTATATATATATATATATATATATATATATATATATATATATATATATATATATATATATATATATATATATATATATTCAGGGGTAAGTCAAATTGTTCTTATCTGAACCTGTACTATGAAAATTTGGTAATTATGGTTTGTTTGATAGGTATTCTTCTTTGATATGAAGCTCTGCATTTACAAGCAAAACTTCACATATTCAGCTAATTCATCAATTGCCACGTTCATATTTATTCATTATTATGTGGGTTGTCTTTGCTGAATATTTAGCTTAGGCAAGGAGCCGCTACTCAGAGAGACATGTACGGGTAAAAGGCTCCAAAACATGTTGAGTAGTTACCCGCTGAAGACCCTTTAATTTATTTGGGCTGATACAGCCTATGTCAAAAATTTTACAGAGAAACGTGTGTAATATAGACAATAGTAATTCCATATATATACAGGTTAGACAGGGACAGGTTAGCTTATGGAGAGTAAAGAGTTCGAACTGCGGAATAGGATATTGACTACTAGGAAGTGGTTCTGGGCAAAAAGACACAAATACAAATATATATATATATGTATATATATATATATATATATATATATATATATATATATATATATATATATATATATATATATATATATATATATATATATATATATATATATCTTTTAAAACGACCTCATATGTCTAAAAAATATCCATACATGCATATAAGATTATTCATGTGTGAGAAACGATTTTACCTATGTTGTAATCTTTTGTACACAGATGTAATTTTGTTTTACTTGTGTAAATCATATGATCATCTTAGCCATGCGATAGAGGTTTACACATACGTGAAATAAACTGACAAAGCGAACATATGCTAATACCACGTGTCTGCATAGCATACGGCAGCATGAAGCTCCAAACGTATATCAAACGATAATTCTGTTCAAGTGCATATGAAATATTTTGGTTTAAACATATTTATTTCAAAGACGATTGGAAAACGGTTACCATGCCTATATAAATTCCTCTCGTGGATGAAATATTTTCAACAGGGAAAGTGCAGCACAGATTGTGCATCAAAAGATCTAAAACGTATTAAATATATGACTTTGTACGCGAATCGCTAACTTGACGATAAGCATCTCACCTAATGTATATATACACGTATATATATATATCAAAGTTAGTAAGCGAGGGAAACGTTTCTCGACTTTGCATCTTACACGATGTATCAGTACGATTGCATAGAAATATTAGTCACAGGAGAGACACGCCTAAACCCTGGACCAGAGCATCATTGTCGTCGGATGGTGATTTGGTTCCCCGTGAATCTATTGTATGCTTTCTAGTTTTCGATTTGTTCAAGGTAGCTTTGTATATATTCTGTGCGATGGTAAGCATGCAAAATAGCAATTTAATTCGTTAATCATACGGCAGCTATAGATCGGTGTTTGTGGTATTTGGCAGCCTGAAATATCGAGCCACATGTACAAAAGCGTTTTTAATGTTAGCTTGTGAACAACACGTGGCGGAGAAAGCACCTTGTGAAACAGTGAAAGAACATATTGGCAATGTGTAGCACAATGACCTTACTTTATACATGTTGCATTAATAGAGACCTGATTTGCAATGATTAAAAGCCTATGCTGCTTTTTTCCTGATTGTAAGCAGCTTCCATGTTCTGTGTATGCTGTTTCTAATTAACCTGCCATTTCGCAAGAGAGACAATGCGTTTGGAAAGTACAAAATTACAAGACACAGCGTTTCGTTTAAGGCAGTTCCCTGTGTGGTGGTCATTTCAAAATGTATCTTGGTAACTAACAATGGCACATCATCACACAGGAGCAAAATAAACGGCACAAGAAGAAATATGTTTTCAGTTGTAGTTGCTCCTTTCCTTCCACTCCTTTTTTGGCTATATTTGACAAATATACAACATAGTGACTCACAAATCAATCTAATTACAAATACAATTGCAATAAATAACAAAGAAATATATGGTGCAATAGCATGAGTATGTGATGAAAACCACATAGTCTGAAAAAATAGTATGCCTTTTCCATCCACGGTGTTTACAATTTCTAACCTTGAAACTACCGTACATAACAAGGAAAGAATGAATCCCAAAATAGCTACACACAAAGTATTTTTCAATTTTATTTTTGGCAACCTAAATACAAGAACGATTAAAATGAACTTGTCCACCGATTGAACAACTCGAATATATGATGCGAAAATATAGAACAACAGATACAGTGGACCAATAAAATCTAGTAACACAATTATTCTGTTGTCAAATAGCGCATGGTACATATAGTGCGGGAAAATAAGTAATAGAGAAAATGTGATCATGAAGAAAGTTGTCATGACTAAATGAGAAATTATAAGCAAAAATGCCAATAAAACAGACGTCGTGTGCTTCCACACCTGCCAAATCTTTAAGAGTGCCAGCACATGACTGATGAAGATTAAAGCAGTAACCACTTCAAAAGCAATTTGCATTATGAATACAGGTAGTAGGCTTGAGCATATGGCTTGCATGTGCAGTGTTGAAACACATTTTATGTGGTCACCTACAAGACAACAAATTCCTTTTTTATCAGAACTGAGAACTTTTAAACCTACAAGGGGGGAAAACAAATCAATATCTGGCAGGATATTCTCATTGCCAGTGATATTTAATACCTGCAGCATTTTCAAGTTTTGGAAAATTCGAGACGTCATATGTGTAAGATAATTGTTTGACAAGTCTAAAAAAATACTGTGACATATGTAATCAAACGTTTCAATTCTTATATTTTGTACCCTCAAACTCTGCAGCTTTATGTGTTTTAAATTGTTTAGTCCCTTGAGTCCCCTTTCATATATAACACATATTGGATTGCCCTTGACTTTTAAATGGTTTAATTGTGTAAGCCCCCCAAACACATCATTTGAAATATAAGTTAAATGATTACTTTCAAGATTTAGGAAATACAGATTCCGCAGATTTGAAAATGTTCTTTGTTTTATATTACTGATGCTGTTATGAGATATGTCAAGAATATGCAGATATACTTGACATCCAACAACACTCCTGCTCAGAATTGGCAAAACATTGTATTTATAATATATAGCCCTCATGCTATTTGATATTTGGGGTATACCTGTAAGATTGATGCCCTCACATATTATAGCATACCCCTTACACGTGCATGCTGTATGGCAAGGTGACATATTACACAAATCTTCATCAGTTCCCACAGTACACTGCCTTTTTCCATCACATCTTTCAGACATATGAATACACTTTCTTTCGTATCTGCATAAAAACTGAAAACTACATTTATAATTGTCACATGATTGCTCATCAAAACCACCTTTACAGTGCCAGCTTCCATCACAAATTAATCGCACAGGAATGCAATATGACTCCGGACACTTGAACATGAGTGAACAGGATATATATTCGCACCCCTCTAAATGTCCCCCATTAGCACAATATAAGGTCCTACCTTGCAAGTCAACATCGAAATTGCAACGCTGCGATCTATGAAACCATTCACTAGATATTACCCTGATTGTGTTACATGGTGACCAAATCTTGTGTGTACTCTCAGATGCTGCATATGTACTCTCCAGCTGAAACGTTTCGTCTGAAATTAAAAATGCGTCATGTGCCGCGATCTGCGAGGAGCAAACCTGTTCATCTGAGCCATCTTGGCAGTCCTTTATATCATCGCACAGTTTAGACATCGGGATGCAACCACCTGAATAGCATTGGAAATAAAGGAGTTCACATGTACAGCCCGCCTGCCTGCATGAAGAGAAACAAACCTGAATGGAGCCTGCATCAGCCTGTCGTAGTTCATATTTGCAAACATTTGTACAATTTTTCTCATCTTCCCCATTTTCACAGTCACTTATACCATCACACAGATGATGATCCAAAATACAACTATTGGACTTGCACCTGAATAGGTTTGTACACCTGTTACTTGGCAGAGAGGGTGCCCGTTCACAAAGGACTGCATTTGCAGTGAAAATACTTTGATGTAAACAATCTACATTAAGGGTATAAGGCGGAAGAGAATATGAGTATAAGCTCATTAAAGTAGCTTTATATGAAACATGAACATATGGGTCGTTGGTTAATAAAGAGGGTGTCATTGTTGCGTTAAGTAAATACGTATCATTTATCAATAGAATCCAGATGCTTGTTTTTACTTGGGCTAGTCCCCAGATATCCAGCAACTGCAAAAGTTGATGGATTTCGATGTTCTGGCTTCTCAAGATAGTATTACGAAGTCTTTCTAAATTTCTGTAATATTGATGTACATTTGTAAACCATTGCGAAACTTCTGACCAGACAAATCCGTTACGATTTTCTACATAAAACGCAACATATTGCAACCACATGCTAGCCACAACGTTCGCATATTCAATGCTTTCAAGCGCAACTTGATATAAATGTGCTGTCTTCCTTTCACAAAATAGGTGAGCAGTATCCCTCTTGTATTTGCCTGTAGCAGCGGCATCTAGAAGGATACATTTACTGTGCACCAAAATCCATTTTTTGGGACATTCAAATGAAAATATGTTTCCTAATTCGTTAGAAATACGTGGGACTTTTTGCACTGCTTCACATATATATGATACACTTTCAAATATCACATGACATGGAATAGTGACCCAGTTAGTGCTTCCTGAAGGCGCTATCCACACCATGGATACGCATGATCCCTGTTTCCAGTTGGGCTGTTGTAATGCCCTTGCTAATTTTGCTATGCTTTCATTTGTCTTGTCCATAACTTTTCCACTATGGTGTACTCTAATGTCTGGTAGCATCAACTCCTTGGTCAAGAACCAGTCCGTGTATGTTAGCGTATCATTGTTTACCCATCGGATGTCATTTTTCTGTTGAAAAGAAACATGAATTGCTCAACTGGAGTCAGCATATACACAAAACAATATCCCAAATGTACAGGGTATATTACCAGCTATAGCATAAATCTACTGTAGCGGTGTTTAAACATAATTCGAAAAAAATAGTATCTTTCTTTCTGTACATTACATCGACACTCAAGTGACACAACGTCAGTTACAAGAGACCTTTATTGTCCTTGTGACTCCCTATATACAGATTAGACGGTTCGATACATACACAAGAATATTAGCATACCCGACGAATACATTTCTGGAATTCTATCTTCTCAAATGGAAACTCAAATAAATATCTAATCGGTGGTTGGATATCACCTCAATAAACATGTTGATACGTAGATGACATATCCTGACGTACTTACCTAATAAAATACAATTAATGAAATGACTTGTCCATCTTATTTACACCAATGTTTGAAAATATGTGAAGAGGGTGGGATAAAATCAGGAAAGTCAGGCGAACAATGAAGAGACTGTTGCAGTTAAATTGTATTAACACACTCTCTGCTAGGGTAACTATGATGTGCCGTGATATTTGTTGATGGGTATGTTCATTTGACTGGGAAATAGGAATATGGCGATTTAGCATGTACAACATATAGATTTCTTTTCTTCCATTTGTTGTTGTCTTGTATTTTTTTCCTTACATTAATATTTTGTGTGCAAAACTTGTAAGTAACCTTCTGTGTATCAGTCATTTTGTTAAGGCAGAGGCCTATTTTGTGCACATAAGAATTACATATTATGAATTAACAACCCATCACCCTGGTTCTAGTGTGCTCAAAGGCATTCCGACAAATATACTTCTTCACAATTGTAGTGCTTTTTATATGAATTGATAAGATATTCAAAATAATAGTGTACAAATTCGTCATTAATGTACAAATAAGATCATGTAAGTAATTGTAATATGAAATTGGCTTGCGCAAGTTGAAGCGACGAAGGAAAACCGAAATTATCATAGTGATTGGACTTTTAGCGCAATTCTGATAAAGATCATTCTGGGAGAATAACTATTATATATTGCAGGATCATAGTGGGGGATATGGAGTCAATAACGAATATTAAGTGCAACTTTAAGTTTCTAAACATCTACAGGAACAGATGCTGTCAGCAAAAAGACATGAGATTATATATATCATAAACATGATCAAAAAAAAAAAATCTTATACAAACGGTGCCATTGAATGTAGATAATGCATTAACGGGAAACCATAGGTGGTAATTATGCAGATAAAGTAATGCAGATTTTTTATTATAATAGCTTATAAAGACTTAGCGAATGTACATAGACCAGTGTACTACTGCACCAATATACAAAAAATATAATAAATTTGGCTTACACGGAACAACGATTTTAAGAAAAAAAAATACAAGAGCTAAAATGCAGAATTACTGGGTTTTATTTGCACCCGCGCAAAGACACAACAAAACAATTTGACCCCGTTTGCGCACTAAGAGACACACTGTAATTCTATTCTTAAAGAGGCTTCACTATTCTGAGCTTTATTGTACTATATTTCTTATCAGGAAGATAAAATGGCAAAATTATTTTGAAGCTGACTTCTCGAACGCCACCTGTTAAAGCTCATCTGAGAAGACCTTGGAGAACGTAAAACGATAATTGTGTCATAATTTTACCCGGTAACTAAAGAGTAACCGATAACAAGTCTGAGGCTTTGTACCCTACCCACCCCACCCACCCCGCGCCTCCCGAATTCAGCATCCACTCTAAATCTCATATGGCATCCACTTCAGTTTTCAGCGTAAGGTTTATTGTTAATCTTATTTGGCCATCCAGCATACAGTTAAGCATAAAATTCGAATCGGCGTTCACTTTAAGAAATGTAGGAATCTGGCATCCAGTATAATTCAGGATCTGGAATCTGGCGTCTGCTCTTAAAATCTAGGGAATCCAGTGTCTTTTTTATGGGTTACAGGGCCCCAAGTCAGAATAGCAGTGCGTTGCAGGACCGTAACGCACTCCAGAAATGTACAGCGTACTGTTACCCACAACCAAGGAGCAGCCAATAAGAGTTGGACTTCAAATAGTACAACGTACTGTAAAACTACTCTATATCACTTTGAAACAATGATGTTTTACCGTGATGTTACCGCGTAACTAAGAGTTTACCAATGGGAATCCTGAATAGCAGTGCGCTATGAGTCCACAACGTACTCCAGAAATGCACAACGCACTGTTACCCTCAAAATCAGGGAGTGTCCCACAGGAGTTGGACTTCAAAATATGCAACGCCAAGTAGAGCCACTGTTTGTCTCTTAGAAACAAATGATTTATAAATAGTGCGGGACTGTTTCTGTCACTCAAATTTGAAACTGAAGTTAACACTGCTTTTTAGATACAATTTCCAAAAACTAGAGACTGACATCTGCCATGTTTGTATGTGCATTAAATTTCGAATACGGCAGCAGGTGGAGCACCAGCCTATGGACCATTGGAATATCTCATGGGACCTTTAGACTATGACATTTCTGAATTCGTACGCTACAAAGAATACGATTGCCTGATTAACATAACCATTGTACTTGGTTTCAACATTACCCATTTATTAGACTTGGACACAGGCACCAATGTTGTAGCTTTCATACAGGAACGCCACAAGCAAGTCACTGATGGCCCAATAATGATGAAAATGGTGCAACAGCGAGTCCCGGAAGTGAATCCGTTGATTTTCTATGTGCCGATGACCCGACAGATTCGTTCCATTAACAGACGAAAATCTAGATAATTTTGCTGCAACCAAAAATGAAAAATCGACAGGCCGCCAGACAATGTAGGGAGTTAATGTTTACAGCTATTGAAGCTTTTCACACACACCCAATTTGTTGACATACTTACTTCACCTTTTGTTCAGCAATGTTAGAACTAGCACAAAACCTTGACCTTCAAAATCCACTTTTTTCCAAAGCACAGCAGCTCAAACTTCCATCATTGGCTAGAGCATGTTATGTGATTCCAAATGATCGTTTTCTGGTCGACGCTTGGTCATTAACCTAAATTTATTGTCCTTTGGAATAGGTCCGTCTTCTGAGTAATGCTGCTGCCAGTCGCTGTACGGTGCTGTTGCCTGGCGTACATTCTCTGTTGAAATCTGAACGGTTATTGTAAAATGTCAGATTATTTTGGCATTTACAATTACAAAATAAACAATCGACAGGTGCCGCTGCAATACGGTACTGTCGTTTCATAAAGAACCGTGATGATATCCAATCAATAACTGCATGCAACTTAAAGGTTTTATTTGGTTTGTCTATGTTTGTCTTATGAAGTGCCCACATTCGAGGCCCAATATCCTGCCCCTCTCCACCGAATCCTGCATCCACTCTAAATCTCATATGGCATCCACTTTAGTTTTCAGTGTAAGGTGTATTGTTTCTCTTATTTCAGCATTCATCGTCCAGTTTAGGATAAAATTTGGAATCCGCGTCCAATTAAGAAATGTAGGAATCTAGCATCCAGTATAATTCAGGATCCGGAATCTGGCGTCTGCTCTGAGCGTTTTATAAATGAACATGATGACAAGACAACCAAAATATACAAGTGGAAATATAGCGGTAGTGGCAAACAACTGAATGGTGCCGACTTTTTTTAGTTTTTTGTCGCTTGTTGTGCTACCCCTGATGATTTACAATTCAGGTGGGATAAAAAAACTAGTTGTTAGGGCTGGCTGTGTTCGTGTTGGACAAAAGGCAAACATTCACATATCCAGGACAACCTCTAAGATCAGAAGGAATTTGGACACAAACGTATTATGATCTGTTGCATCGAGCTTGTTTCAGCACCTCAAGCAATTTATAAAATTAAGTAAAAGTTGAGAAAAGGGCTCACATTTTATGGCCGTAAAGATACTTTTATCAGCTAACCTCCTGCACATCCTACGAGATGTCCAACGCTGCCTTGGACGAAATGTTCTAGCCACAGGTTTTGTTTTTTACTGGCAAACATACTTTTTTTTCTGGGTCACGTTTTGCATTTAGGAGCAAACACATTTACTTACTAACTGAAATAGATAGAGTTTCTTCGTTTGTCATTGTGTTTCCTCTTTAAACTAAGTGGAAAGTGGTTTTGACCGCATTTGAACAAATGTTCAAATACAGAAGGCTTCAAACTATTACTAGTAATATTTCTCCGATTTTGGTTCCGTATTGTTGTCATATGACTACTGAACGGTTTGGGAGAAGCATAAAACTATACATTTCGCCACTTATCAAGGGGTAAAGCAACAAAGGTGACCCATGGCTTCATGAAAAGTTATTCATAAAGCGGTCATCAGCAAGCAACACTCAAGCATGTCTTGCAACCTTACACTCCTGGACACACCTTTGTGTCCCTGCTGGATGCCTTTACTTTACATTTGGTAAAGACAATTCACTAAAACTTAAAGTACTTAAGAAGATATAAACGTGCATCTATAGCAAAAACACCCCCCCCCCCAAAAAAACACACAAAAAACACACACAAAAAACACAAAAAAAAAAACAAAACCAAAAAAACCCAATAAAACAAAAAACCGACCCCCCCCCCAAAAAAAAAAAAAAAAAAAAAAAAAACAACCAAAACAAAAAAACAAACAAAAAACAAAAGACAAAAAACAAAAAACCGTGCCATGACTTCTTGCGCATAATAGAGAGGTTTAGTTATACGTTCCCACGTTGCGTGTGCGCATGGCGCTGTCAATTACCATATGATCTGTGGACATTGCCTAAAACACGGTTTAGTTACATGCGCATTGGGCAGCCACAGAACTACCCAGATGTTGGTACTTTAAAGCCCTTTAATATACCCAATCTCTTCTCATATCGCCAATATTAGTTCTGTTCGTGTTTTATTTTGGGTTATTGCCACACTATACATGATGTAAATGTGTGATCTGAGCGCTGTTCAAAAACACAATGCGCTGAAAATCGGCAGAAACTACTCGATCGCTTCCAAGATGAAAGTGACCAGTCTATTTTTTCCACACAAAAAGATGGATACAACTTCATCGTTTGCCATTGTGAACATTTAGATAATTGGTCATTCAGATTTATATTGTCTATTAAGAATTTAACTCAATTGAAAAAATAAATCCAACTTTGACTAGGCATTTTACTTGCACTAATGTAGGTGCATCGTAATAAACTAACAGTTGTTAATTTAATAGCGCATGAAGTTCTAATAAATTACTAAAACCTAAATGATAATTATAGGTTCACTGTTAATACTGAGAGCCTAACTCAATGGATAAATATAAAAAAAGCATCAAAACAAAATCCTGAAGAGTCAGGCAAGATCTATACACGTATTAGGCGGGGTCTACCATGTAATAATAAACCAAGCCAGCAAACTGTCTTTAACAACTAAGAATATATAGGCTTTTGAAAGTAAACTTTTTCAGATTTGCGTGGTTTTTGCTATATTAGAATATAAATGGTGGAACATTTGTAGCCTATGCTTAGGTTTTAAAAAAGAAAAGTATAGGCCACTGTGAAAGGTAGGCATAAAACAGATATCCTGTTTGTGTAAAAAAGCCCACAAGCCTCTGGGCCTAAAGTCATTATGCTCAGTAAAATCTCAATCTTGCCTGTGGGCAGGCATTTCTTTCAAATTTTGAGGGGCAATTGGGCCATATTTGTATTTGTGTCTTTATGCCCAGAACCACTTCCAAGAAGTCATTACCCTATTCCGCAGTCCGAACTGTCTAGCCTATATACATATGAAATTACTATTGTCCATATTGCACACGTCCCTCTGTAAAATTTTGACATAGGCTGTATTAGCCCAAATAAATTAAAGGGTCTTCAGCGGGTAACTAATCAACACGTTCTGGAGCCTATTACACGTACATATCTCTCTGAGTAGCGGCTCCTTGTGTAAGCAAGGACAATCCACATAATAATGAATAAATATGAACGTGGCAAATGATGAATTAACTGAATACGTGAAGTTTTGCTTATAAATGCAGAGCTTTATCATGAAAGAAGAATATCTGTCAAAGAAACCAAAAAATTAAATTTGTTTGGTACAAGTTCAGATAAGAACAATTTGACTTACCCCTGAACCAATTTTGCATTTCTACTCAAGTCTCTTATAGAGAGAAAGAGTTAATTAAGTTTGAAATGTATATTTCTTTCAGAGTGTAAAAAAATGAGGTACATGAATTTTACACAGAGTTGGTAGGGAAAGTGGAACA
>OZ026623.1:79044324-79067324 GCA_964020975.1 Hermodice carunculata | reverse complement strand
AATACCCCCTCCCCCCCCCACATACACACGTGTCCAGCCCAAAGGCCTATAAGCCTACTTTGTTATTTTTTTTTTTTTGAATATTTATTTAAATGTAAGGTATTGAGATGTTATGTATTTAAGGAATTTTTCGAGACGCGAGAGAGACTTTAGAAACTACAGATTAGCGCGTCTGTGTACTCTTCACTTTTAACAAAGTTTATATGTATACACATGGTGTATTGTGGATTCTATGTTGAGTGAGCTTAATATGATTGGTGTCACTTTGTGCTTGAAATTAACTTCATATGTATTATAAAAGTTAAACGATGTACGGAAATTACATTGGAAACAAATTACAATTTTAAGTTCGTAGGCCCACCATAATTGGACCCTTTTTGCAGACATTAAACAAGTGCGGATGTGTGCATAAGTGGCCTTGCAGCTGACAACAGCCAGTTTACATGTATACACACTAGACACATTTCCCATTTCCATGAGTTAGTCCTTTCCTCTAGACTCGTTTGGGTTTTCCTCTGGCATTTGAATGTGCAAAGCAATAAATGGAAGTAAATTACCAGGTTAAGTTCTTGTTTAGATTTGATGAAACTAAAAGAATTACAATATATATATATATATACTTTTTTGGGGGGTCCTTCTTAAGGTATCTAGTAAAGTCAGCATGAATAGGCCTGCGCTATGCACAAGGCCAATAATATTGTAACCAGCGATCACAAACTTAATTAACTCTTTCGCTGCTGTAAGAGACTGGAGTAGAAATGAGATGGATTAAACCTGTTGTGAACTACCACTATAAAGCTGACAGAATGGTGTGTGAACTTCTAAAAGTGCACCAAGGTCCATGCTGTTATGGCCACCATAATAGGCCTGAATCAATTAACTAGCTTAAAGCGATTAAATGGAAATGGACTGTGTTAGGTAATATAAAGTAAAGGAAAGAAGGAATTCAGTTTTTTTAAGTAAAAGTATTTAGAAAAAATTGGACAACATGAGATAATCGGTCAAAAAGAGGACTTCAAATTACCTGGCGGCCCCACTACGTGCAATAAGGCTGTATTAACATTATTGGTCTACTCTATGAAACGACGCTGTATTCAGCTGTAACATCACATGGAAAAACCATGGAAAAACCAACTGCTCCCTCGTCAAATATATCTGTTTTGACATCAGCTCGAACTAATGCAACATCCAGTCAAATTACGGTACCATAGGCACTCATATGTGTACAATCGCTTTGAAAGAGCTTTCGTAATAATAATAATAATAATAACAATAATAATAATAAATATATATATATTTATATATATATATACATATATATATATATATATATATATATATATATATATATATATATATATATATATATATATATATATATATATATATATATATATATATGTATATATATATATATATCAGTAATTCACGACGATGTTGTACTTAAAGGTTTGAAAAACGGGCGTGAATAGTCGATAGGGACTGTGCGATGTCTACGCGTTGTGTAGGGATGAAGCATGCAGCAGTGAGCATATACAATACCACGGGACTAACTGAACGGGTGACGTAGCACACACAGTTCTATCCGCGCTGCGTGGAGGAACGTGTAACTTAACCTCTCCAATGACATGACATGATGAGCGGATATACAGAAAACCACCAAACTTCAATTTTAGACTTTCTGAATATACTCAATATTCTTTTCAGAGTGGAGGCACAAAACAAACCTGACTACGAAAAATTTGATACACCGGACTGCCTTTTGCTTCTTCCTTCAAAATGTTGGGGGTGAGAAATCAGATATGAGCTTGTACCATGCACCGTTTTTGTTTGTTTGTATGCTTTTTGGGTTTTTTTTTTTTTTTTTTTTTTTTTTGGTTTTGATTTGTTTCTGTTTACATTTATTTACTTATCACAGGTTAATCCGAGCTGACAGGCCAGGTGATCAGGGTGACTTGCATCATAACGCAATCTTCTTTGCTTTATGACATCCTGTTAAATGCATCTCTTAGAACCATGTTTTCCAAACTGTACTGCAGGAAACACAAATAACCAGTCATGTTGTGCAACATTGTACATACCTGTCAGCATGCGTGTCAATATTACGTCATTTTATATGTTTGCATGGTGTTACTTAACACTTCCATATACGCCTTCCAAGCGATATTTTTGCTCCAAGTGAGACAACGTATTAAAATTACTTGAATCAAAAACAGGATTTTAACTGGAGACCAGAACTTGGATTTATTTACTCATTCACGTCTCCTACTCAACCATTTCATTACCTGGAAATGTTTCTTCACATAGTGATGAGCAAACATGCATCGCTGGCTAGTCGGCACTTGCCTCCATAAAATATTCTACAAATATGTTAATGAAATCTGTTTATTACCCAGAAAAGAAATGATGCTGGTAGTTTCCTCCAGATAGAGCAATTAGAAATCTCTGGGCACGGGCTTCCATCATCTCTGAAATATTATTGGCTGAAATAGGATAATTGTTGTCAACTATCTTGTAAGCATCGTCACGAATGATAATAATAATGTAATGTTTACTTTGTCTCTGCAAGGGAGCTTTTGGAATGTTGTACCTGTAACATAAATAATTGAGACTATTGTATTTGTGTCCTATTGTCCAAAACCACTTCCTAGTAGTCTTTACCCTATTCTGCTGTCTGAACTCTTTACTCTCCATAAACTAACCTGTCCCTGTCTAGCTTATATACATAGAAGTACTATTGTCCATATTGCACACGTTCCTCTGTAAAATTTTGACATAGGCTTTATAAGCGCAAATAAATTAAAGGGTCTTCAGCGGGTAACTACTCAAAATGTTTTGGAGCCTTTTACCCGTACATGTCTGTCTGAGTGGCGGCTTCTTGTCTAAGCTAAATATTCAGCAAAGACAACCCACATAATAATGAATAAATATGAACATGGCAATTGATGAATTAGCTAAATACGTGAAGTTTTGCTTATATATGCTAAACTTCATATCAAAGAAGAATACCTGTCAAACAAACTATAATTACCAAATTTGCATAGTACAGGTTCAGATAAGAACAATTTGACTTACCCCTGAACCAATATATACACTTTCTAGCTTGACAGCTTATCCTAATTAAACCATCCGCCAATGTTTAACTGAAGTGGAAACAAGCTGGGGCATTATATTCAGTCCCAGTGATTGTAAAATAAACAGTTGCAGCTAGACCACCTGTATAAACCAAGGGAAATCCTAACAAGGACTGCAACAATGTACATCCTGCACCAGAGATGTAAAACAAACTCCATGATGACACCTACTCTTCACACAATTAAGCTCTATTTAACTGCCAACCCTGAGTCAATGTGTCAACTTAATGTGTCAGGTTTGTGACATTTGAGATATTACTGTCAATTTTGAGTAATTTTTTTGATATTGAGTAAATGTGCATTTAGGCATATCAGAAAAGAATGAAAGTCATTCGCATTTATGCCAAAAACATGCTATCTAAAAAATGCTATTGCTATTGCAAGCCTTTAACCTCCTACCATATAATGCTCCATGGCTACACAGCTGTAAACACTTTCGATGCAAGAGATAACAAATTTAAGAAATATTCAATGAGGCTGGTGTCACACAACAAACTAAGTAAGCTGCAGTTAGTGTTAACAGGAATACCAAATAATCTGCGGATACATTTACGCCACGCTGTGATAATTTTGTTGACATGTAATGCTGAAAGGTCCCAGAGAACACAACCATACAGAGACTTACAGAAAGACTTTAAAAAACCGGTACTTAATCTGAGAAAGTGCTTTGCCTAACTGAGCGATAAGTAAATTACACCTGTTAAACTTATCCCCAACTGCATAATCAATTTGTTCCTTACATATATCGCTACGAAATATATTTCCCAAATATTTGTCAGTTTGAACACATTACACCTTCTGATGATGAAATGAAACTCCTGCAAGGGGATATGTGTCTCCGACAATTATAAGCTTACATTTTTATAATATTTTGTACCCATTGCTATACTCAGTACATATTGACATAAGCTTCTTTAATGATGATTTGGCGGGGGCTTAAATAACTATGTCATCAGCACAACTCAATGCAGCAAGAAATACGTTTCCTACGTGACATCCAAACCCATTGTTTTGCATCTGATTAGAAGGATATCATAATACCCTGTGAATATAACAGGCGAGAGAACCCCACCTTGTTTATCTCCATTCTTAATTGCGAAAGATTCACTGTGGAAATCACTCCATTGCATTTTGGCGTACTGAAAAGTATATGATGCAGCAATAAAACGTACAGTTAAAGGGAATAGTCATTTTCCGAATTAACAATCTGCGCAGTTTAACAGATTCGATCCGATCAAAAGCTTTACTTGCATCTGACAGCAGGGCATTTACATTTCCACCTTCACTACCGTAACATTGTATGGCCTCCTCGGCTATGAAAGTACAGTGGGTAGTGGAATGCTGACACTTGAAGGCAAATTGTAAGTCTGAAGTATTCACGACTGCGCAATTGCTATTGAGTATGACCCTATCGATTTCTTTCCCCATGACAAGAGAAATTCCCCTATAATTATAAGAGCCATTCAGTAGATAGGCACAGGTCTTTAAGTGAGAATCCATGCCTTATGAGACTTGTACTGTGTAACGCTCAATACAAAAATAACCATTTCGTTTCATGCTTGAGATGATCAGTGTAGGGACACTCATCGCCATCAGATTAACCACATTGAAGCGACCCACCAGCAATTTCTATATCTTTTACTGGCACAAGATGTTTGTAATACTGATCTCTATTACAACATTTCGACAGTATTTCACCTTCAACGTCTGTGAACAAATTACACATTTCGTCCTTGTTGTAAGAGACACTATTGTAAAGCAAGTTATACTATTTGGCAAAAAATGTTCCGATCTTATCCTTACCGATTGCGCCATCAACACTGTTTCAGGACATATCTTCCCCCTCACTCGTTTTACTTCATTCCAAACACTGCTATTATGGTCTGTTTGGATAGCGTTTGTCATTTTATTCCCCACACACATTTCTCTGTTTTGCTTAACAAAACAAACCGCAGGATGGTACTTTGTTAGGTCAGATGGATATCTGCAACAGCACCGTGTCTGGGGGAACTGTTCTCTTTCCCGATGTTATGCCAAAATAGCGCTTGTCTGCTGTGCTCTTCAACATGCTCATTTCATCTGGGTATCACCTTGTGTTTTCGAGTACCCGAGTGGGGGGGGGGGGGGGGGGGGGTGATCACTGGATGAGATACATGAATGAATTTTTGCATCTAAAAGTTCCTGTAGTTCAGGAGGGTGGCTTTTGCACACGATTTTTTAGCACTGTAAAGCTTTCCAATGAATATCAATTTCACATAATAATAAGTCTAGATCTCACTGATAATTGTTAATGTCTTCAAGTGAAGCTTGCATCCCCTTAGGTACACACTGTGTGGCTGATTGCTTACTCGAGTAACCCACGTTAACTGATAACTGTAGAGATAGCATCATAATCGGACAAGGTTTCCCCACCAAAGAGTGAAATGCATTTTTGGACATTACCATATAAATTAGCAGTGAGAATAAAGTGGTCTATTGGAGGGCTAGCATTAAAAGTTCATACTCTCGTATGTGTGTAGTCAATCGAACTTTACTGGTGCCACGTAACACAAAACAATGACTCTTTACGTATAAACCATGAAAGTATTTTTGTACTGGTGGAACACCCAGGACTCGGTCAGTGTTGAAGTCGGCGGCCAAAATGATACTGTCTATAATTATCTTGACATGCGATGGGACCAATCTCTACTAATGACTCATTGAATATGTTAATGTTTTCATCATTGTTACTATCACAGGGCATATAATCACAGAACAGCAAAAAACTGATATCGCCATTGTTTGTACAAACGGCACATACCCTTGTAGAATCACACACGATAGGCGTGACTTCACATGTGAAGGGGTCATTCCCGATAATATCACAACCCCCATAGGGCCTACCAATATAAACTGACCATCGGGCATACCATACACACCATGAACATGAATACCCTCAATACTTTCAGAAAAAATGTCAAGTTGACTTGGCAATAACCAAAGGAGTGTTCTTGTATACGTGTAAAATCATGTGTATAAACGAAAGAACCGATTGATTTGATTCTGTCCGGGTTATACCCGTTACAGTTATATGATGCAGGTCTGAAGTATGAAACCTTGCATAGAAGTCAAAAAAAGAAAAACAAAACAAAACAAAAACAAAAAAACAAACAAAACAAAACAAAAAAAACAAAAAACAAAAACAAAAAAAACAAAAAAACAAACAAACAGAAAAAAACAAACAAAAAACCAGAAGGGCCATAAAAAGAGTATATCAGCGGCGATCCTCCATATTGCTGGGGGGGATCCCACTTTCTCTCTGTAACACCACTTGCCCATAAGTACCAATCAAAAAGTTTCCGCACTGGGATGCAGGCATTAGAGGTTTAAATGAATGGTTTCTAGCTCTTGCTTTGGATCAACACTCCAGCGCACTTAGCATGAATCCCTGTCTAGAACATGTAATTTTAAGTCATTGGTCTCAGTGCTGGGGAGTACTCTAAAAACAAACAGGTCTCTGCTTGGTTCTGGTGTCCTTTTGGATCTCCCTGGCTGAGACATGCCATTCCCCTGTATAACTTTACAACGAAAGCGCTCGTTGCACCTTGCTTTCCTAACAGCTTATCTGGGTATACGATAGACCTGAGAGTCCATTGAAGACTCTGAGGCAGCGACACTGGCTCGGTCTATTCAGGCGAGGCTGCCCCGTCTTTAGTGAGCACACCCAGGTACAAAAACGTCTTTGGTTTTGTGTCGGACCGTGATTCCGTTACCAACAGATTGCTGCTCAGCCGTATGCATTGTCTCAGGGTTTGTGCAAATGCCCTGCTGATCTGTCCCTGGCCAATAACTACCATTGCGATTCTTAAAAATGGCATGGCAGGATTGGCTACGTATGCCCAATCCTGTCATGGCATTAAGGGCTCTCTTGGCCTTACCAATACGATCATGAATGTCCTCATGTACATAGCCATCAAGGCAAAGCTCTACTCCAACATGTTTAATCATTGTTTGTAACTTGTTATTATAAATCTCTGTTGACTAACATCTGATGTATATTTTATTTATATGTATCTCTACAGCAAATGGAGGTAATAAAGAATATACGTACATGCATACTTATTTCGACTGGGTCATTATGTCCTGAGATAGTGTCAGACGTTAGGAATGCACTTGGCATGTTTCCAGGACAGGTCTGCAATGGTTCGTTTGTTTGTACAATATTAGCATATGTGGGCTTGGGTTTTATTTGTTCACGAATCTCTGTGTTTTCGCAAACCGACTGATCTACTGTCGTTTGCAAGTTCTCCACTTGCATTTCAAAACTGTTAAATCTATCAGCATAAGGAATGTTGAGTTCTTCAGGATGGGAACGTGGAATGACACCAAGGCCCAAAGAATTTTTAACTATGATTTTCAAATTTGCGACCTTTCTATCTTGATTATGCCATCACCAGTATCATTTCTATTTGTGTCTGACTTATAGCTTGAGGTCGAATCGTTCCTCTTTGGCAATTAACTTAGATCAGTGGTATCACAGTTTTCCCTGAAAACCTCTTTCGCTTCAACAATGTGGGCAGACACAGTGTCTCCCAATGCAGCTGTCTTGACATTATCAGGTGCGGCACTTTGTAAACTGAAAAGTACGTAAGCATGCAAAGGTTGTAATAGTGTGGTGCTTCTCTGAACTTCTATTTCAGGACTGTAGTCATTGGATGTGTTTTTCTCCTTGGGATTTCTGTCATTTCCGTTGTTGTTATTTACACATTGCACACCATCATCATAAGTGCTATATACCTCACCAACTATTGCGCTTAGACGTTTGATGTTTGTACTCATCTGAATTAGGGTCTGTCTGAAGCCTAGCTTGTTTGCAATCTGTGCAAAGAAATAAATCACCATCATGACATGATATTTTTCCTGCTAGTCTTATTTTCAGGGCAAGGCGTGTCGCCGGTCCCCATTCCCTGGGGCATTTTCTGTTACGCCTTGGACAAATCCATATAAATTCCAACAAAATTGACCTCATCAAGACCCACTGAATGTCCGTCCAAAAAGAAACAATGGCTTGCTTTGTTGTTTCTTATATATTGGCAGTACAGGTGGAAAAAATTACTTTTCCCGCTAATTGCAGGAAAAAAGTTGACATAAAGTATCTACTAGCTGAGTCCCTGAGTATCCATGTATCAATTAAGCAACAAATTAAAATAAGCACCGACCCCATCCACGGGTAATGGTTGAAAACAACTACCTCCGCATGCAAAGCTACTCTTCTCCCCAGCCAAGCGCTGTATTATAAAGAATAATACGTATAAAATATTATGGTCTACAAATGAAAATACAAACAAGATGGACACATTATCAACAGTATCAAATATTCGAACTTTTGTAGTTATTTATTCATGTGAAGTCACACCGACGCCCTGTCCCTTGGACACAAGTTTATTCCAGTTCAACTTCGAAAGTTCATTTCTTCTATCCACAATCTGAAGAGTTATTTGTAATTGTATTTATTTTCATCTATTTCTCATTTATGTACATACAATTTTTGAGAGTTTCACTTTAGAAATGCAAAACGCTGCGCATATACATAGATATTTTAATTGTGCATTATGACAACTTACTCTTTATTAGAACATAAGAGCTGTAAGATTGAAGATAAATACACACAAATATATATATATATATATATCATGAACAGTCATCGGTAAATGGAGCAAATGAAGAGCCACACACGTACAAAATTGATTTCTTACGTCAATGGAAGGACAATATAAAAACATACTTTTAGGAACGACCTAGAAGCCCTAGAAAAATAGGCAAGCAGCGATAAGAAAAAAACATGTTTTAAGTGCTAAACCATAGTCTGAACCTTTTGGAAACAAGAGAGTCTACCTTTTCCATTCGTGTTGAGTTATACAGCTGTATTTAAGGTACATTATTTCAAGATGGCCTGGAAGCATCCATAATACGCCCACAATTGGCTGTTTAGAAATGCATGCTCAATTTGACAATTGAGACATTAAAAACCTCCTTTACGGATAATGGAACTCCACTCTTTCCATATTTGATCATCCCTATTAAATCCTGGCATTACAATGAATGTAATACGCATTTGTAATATTCTCTAGAAACGTTTCCTTTTTAATTATATAGGATTATATATGATACTTGAAACATTGCCTTAGTGTGCTATCTGATCATACCCTATCAACATCCTCTATGACTAGAATGGTATTTGTGCCGGAGACCTGTTCACTTGACATAAATATATCTTAGACAACGAGCAATCTTGGGAAGGACACGTTACGTCAATGCGCGATTTTAGTGTATTGCGAACATTGTAGTAGAGGTTTTTTTGTTTTTTTTTATAAAAATAAATCTGTAGGCATCAGTGACCCATCTATTTACCGTCTTCTATCTTTGCACATCTCTGTTCTACAGCTACGTTGTATTTTATTCTTTTAATTCGACACTTTCTCAATATCTAGCAGTTTGGAATTCACCTTTGCCTGTTTGCATTGTGGGGGTATTTTATTCGCTTTTTTTTTTTTTTTTTTTTTTTTTTGTAAGCAACTCTTCTTGTCTTGCCATTGTTTCAGACCATCGCACTTTACTGGCTGATGGCAAACATCCAGCGATATCATCGGGAATAATTGTACCACAGATCCTCCTTGGGATTGATGTTCAGGCGTGGTATTTCAAGTGTTTAAATGCTGCTCATGCATTTTCTACTTGTGCAGTATCTTTTTATAAATCAAGCGGAACTTCCATAGCCAGAATGTATTGTAGTAGGCAAAATACGATCCAGTTAGAATGTTCATATTTTTAACAGAATGTAAAATTTATTGTGGTCCAGCAGTTTCATTTGTATACTTTTTCACTCACACATTTGTAGCTCTTTACATAGTTTACATAGGCCTGTGTGATGTTATGCAATGTAACTGAATATTCATATGTAGATTAATAATGCCGGGTTTCGTACAGCATATACATGTGAAATATGACACAAGGTATATCGGATGTCAATATTAATGAACAGATTGTGTGGAATAAAAGAAGAAATGAAAGTAACTACATTTGTTCCCGGGAATGGGAAATTGTAATTATATTTTGGGGCATTTGGGAATGAAATATGTCCCATGTGTTGTGAAATACACCATTTATTGAAACTGGTAAAGCACGCAACTATTTCTTGTGAAGCAATGATTGGAGGCTTATTTAACCAAATAGAAAAACAATATCTCATTGGAACTGGGAAACCAATAAATTATTTTCAAAATATTTTTCTTCTTTTTCTCTGTATTTATTATTTTCTGTCCAGCGTCACTCAGCTGAAGTAAAATTTTAATTTGGTTGTAATGCCTGTAACATGAATAACAAGGTAAGGATACACAGCCCAGTGTAGAATGTAACCAACCCAGCCAAGAAGTGTTTGTGCATGGAAGGCATTGAAACTGCGCTAAAGATTATAGTAACATACGAAGGAGAAGGGTAATTATTTGGAAAGGAATTATGTCCCTCTGACTTGGACATACGATTGTGTAATTTGCTTAAGCAAACCCTGTGCAATGCACCTGGGACCTGGTCAGGCCCGGGTTAAGCCAGACGCAAGTTAGAGTTCACAAACCTGAGATCGGGACTGAATTTGAACCCAAGTGTAAGGGGGACGTGCTGGCCATACTGGCCATAGGCAGGAGTCCCATATACAGCCTGGAAGGCACACTGTAAGTCCCCTATGAATACTGGAAATTATAACAATAATTGGTCAAGCAATGGGGAATACTTTTGGCAGGAATATGTTTCTTTCTCTGAGGACTCTCCCCCCCCCAAAAAGGCAATCAATTTTAGATAACATGGCATGAAGGATGACCAATGCAAAGGAATGACTACACACCATGGTGGCAACTTGCGCCCTCACACACTTTCCACAGGGTAAAATATCCCCGCGGCAAAGAAAAGAAAGTAACCTGCGGTTGGTCATTGTTCTCTAGTCTCCGCTCCCGTGCTCTACAACGCCTAAGTGAATATACCACTATATAATACCGACTATGCATCAATGGTCTTAGTCCTTACATCCTGGACTTTAAAATGTCAAGGTATAAACAGCAGGGATTTTCCGCAGTGGAAGGCATGGGATGCAGGTAACAGAGAGAGACACTTGTAGTTTTTGCAAGGTGTGTTTATAATTGAGATGAGAATAAAGTTAAACAATGTTTATCATAACAACATAGAATGCAATGGTGCGATGGAAGCTAAAGACATGGAACATAGGTTTCAAAGTAAAAAAGGATGGCACCCAACATTATTTGATTCCACGTGTGCAGATCAGTGCTGGCAAAATGCAGTGTCCAAACATGTGATCGACAAAGACAGAAATGTATATTTACTCCACAACCTGTACTCTGGCAAGTGCAGCTCTACTCTTAAAAATATAAAACTCTACAATAAAGGTTTGAATAAATTGAGAGAAGGTCAAGATTGTTTCTGACCTGAACTATTATTTTTATTATTATTATTATTATTATTATTATTATTATTATTATTATTATTATTATTATTATTATTATTATTATTATTATTAGTATTATCATCATCATTATCATTATTATTATTATTATTATTATTATTATTATTATTATTATTATTATTATTATTATTATCATTTTTATTTATTTTTTTGGGGGGGATGTGTGTGAATGATCAGAAGAAAATACAACATATAGGTGTTGCAAAGTTGTCTCCCCAACTCCAACAGGACACAAATGTCACTTGAAAAATGAGACAAGTCCATAAGCTGCATCTCTCAGTCATTGTGTTTTTATTAGTGTGTATTTTTGATCTGTATATAATGCTTTGCCTATAGTTAAACATGCATGTGGAGTGTTGTCCTGTATCATTCTATGGTGATAGGGTAAAAAAACTCTGCGGGATATCTGCCTACATGCGCATATGCATATGGTATACATGATGATATTATTTCCTACCCATTATAGGAGGGAGTGTGTTGTGTTATCATATGGATTCTGTAACACATCTCGGGCGAGTACCGTGGAACTTTATGTGCTTGTTGTCAAGCCCAAAACAGGGGCAGCTGCTGGCGCGGAGAAACCGTATGACCGAAAAGAAAAGTAAGTCGATCTCAAGGTGCCACGTACCTCCCCATATGCTCCTTGAGAAGCAAGGCTCTGACTCAAGTTCATATGGGCTGGACGTGGCAGAGGATTCACCATTTTGCATATTTTTCAGGTTTATTGATGTTTGGTAGGATGTTCAAGATTTAGCTGAGTATCAAATGTTAAATGGAAACAACGACTTAGATGGTGGAAAATGTAGACATCAGTAAAGAATACATCCAGTCAGCTTGTTTCTGTAGAGAGTACGGGCGCCAAAGTGACATAGTGCAACAATATACAACGTGATACTATGAATGACGTACTTCCAGTGTTTGTATTTATGTACAGACACTCTGTCAGTGTGTCAATGATCTTGCCAGTGTAGCAACAACCTTGTGTCTTCCCTGATTGTGCGATACCAGAATGTGTGTTTTTTTTATGAGTCCCATGCACTAGCCCTGCTCAACCAATTTGTGGTAATAACGCTACTCGCTACTCTCTGAGACTAACGAACCATTTGATTCCGCATCCTTTATGTCCAAACTCCCTGTAAATATGAGCAGAATTGTTTAATTGCAACTGAGCCACAAATTCCCTTGGTTTTCACAGGAATTTCCCAGCGTGCTCTCATTCTGTAAATCTTACAGCTGGTCCCCAACTATTTTTGATAGGCATATACTGGTCACTTTAGTCTAGAGAAATTGGTTTAAAAGGTAATTTATGGGTTTAAAGCAGGTGTGCTGTTCAAGGCTATCCTAACTGTGCCGAGCCACAACAACAACAACAACAACAACAACAACAACAACAACAACAACAACAATAACAACAACAACAACAGCAACAACAAATGCATTTCATACCATTTATCTGTAACGACAGCTTAAATATCAAAAAAGTCTTGCTTTTACAATTACAGAATACACGAAGTCTAGTACTAACATTTAAAAAAAAAATTCAAGTGGTTATTTCAAATCAGTACAATGACATAGCATCATTTTATCCAATCAATCACATCCTAATGTATTCTCCGCTGACCAATGCTGTGTGTACGGCCCAAACATGTCTGTATAGATGCATTCGCCCACCCCCCATCCCTACAAAAATAACAAAAAAAAAAAAAAAAAAAAAAAAAACCCTGAGCTTACCTCGTGCTTCAGCAGCAGTGTGAAGTGAGATAAAATTACGGCAATCCTAGCAAAAACACAAAGTTGATTGTATTTTTTCCTTTTGTTCTTTGTTTTTTTTTTGTTTTGTTTTTTTTTTTTTTTGCTTGTTTGTTTATTTTTTTGTTTGTTTGTTTGTTTTGTTTTGTTTTGTTTTGTTTTTGGTCACCCAACGGTCTGAGCTTAATATGGATATGAGTGATACAAATGTTCAACTTATCCACCTAAATTACTTTCATTTTTTCCAAATGACGTCCACGTCAAGATGTAGGTGCACAATTGTGAAAAAAACGTACGCAAACTTAGATTTGCACCGTTGTTGCAATGTTGACCACACGATTATTTTGGCTTTAAAACAAATGTTACAAATATGGGAAAGATTGTAGTGTGACGAAAATTAATATGTTTGGTTGTGATTGTATAGATTATATTCACATTAATTTTAGAGAATACATGCCATTTTGCGGAAAAGTCAAAGGTTGCGAATTTCACAAAAGGAAAAAAGGAAAGGAATGGAAAAAAAAGCAGAATTAGAGACGGAACTAAATTGCGACTGGATATACACAGCGGTCTTCTTATGAAACATGGAAATGATTAGCCAGATAGATAGGGGGGTCTCAGGGTAACCCGAAAATAAGAACGCAACGACAGAAATCCACAAATCACTGATGCATGACCTGCAGAATATTCATCGAAGAGGTGCAACCAAGTTATTGCTGCCGAAGTTTTGAGTGGCTCTGGTGAATAGTTATAGAGGAAGCTGCACATATATGCATGCCATGCGTACATAAACTGTTACAAATCATAATAAGTTGAAAAATCATAAAAAGCCAGGAAATAACAGCAACCCTGTATGAGGAAGAGATTTTTGGAAATTGATTTAAGCCACATGTCCACTCTTTTTGAGGAGAATAGAAGAGACGATTCTCTCGACAATCTCAGATACACTCTTGTTGGCATCACATCCCTGCCAAACTGTACATCTGAAGTTAGCGATAGTGTAGCCATTGTCCCCTGGCATATGTTTTGCATGATCGATTTGTGGTTGATCTGGTTCTGCTGACTTTTGGGTTGGGTGTTCACTATTTTTATCATGAAACAGATCCAATCTGCATACGAAGCTGGACATCATCGGCATAAAGCCATTTTAACTGTTTCTCAACTTTTCTAAACTGCCAAGTGAGTTCAGCTGCTGTGGCGACAAGTTCTCCAGATTCACGCCGCTGATAGGACTCTTCTATGACTTTTTTGCTACTTTAGTACCTGCACTAGAGACCAATCAGGAGGTAATCATTTTGTCCAGCTATTCCACGGGGTTTGTGTTGGCAATACTGAAGGCCATGCATAGAATGTCTGGAAAAATCAAACATGGTTTGTATGCCTGTTTAAAGGACATTATCCTTGCATTGTTGGAACTGTGTCTGAATGGAGTCACACATACCTGTGTGCAGGCTAGCAAGCACTTCTTGTTCAGCTTTGCTTAGCTGATTATTTACATCCTGAGCATTATATTGGCAAATCTGAAATTGTGCTGAAATGTGACTACGTATCTCTCTTTGGCCACAGTTGGTAGATCCTCTAAGTCTAGAATGATCACCGACTGGGCCGTCTTAATTGCCCTGTCACAACTTTAGTTGCAGTCATTTGTTTAACAGGCGACCAAAGCCAGGTAAAAACTGCGTAGTTTATAGAATGGCTCTATAAAACGTATAGGCATACAGGCACAAATATGCAGAATCTGCCAGATATCTTGTCCCCATGGATCTAAGACCAAAAAAATTGTTGTCGCCAAAACCCCTGATAATTTGTAAACTGGGTAATATGAAACTTCTTTGCAATAACTAAACAAAACAAAAAAGGTGAGCCGAATTGATTCCTTGTTTATACGGTCCGAGCATGCGCGGTCAGAATACAGTGGGTACACATGCCGTTGGGTGCAGGACGAATGGTGACACCTGTCGTTCTATATGTTAGACCAGATGAATCAATCTATCTTCGGTTCATAGGGTGACTATCATGACCTCTTAACAATTAAGTAAGCTGAACATAACCCCTTGTTCGTTTGTAACATTGTGTCCAGCATGCAACATTCGGCAAATGGAAATATGGTGAGGCCCATGATGAAAACTTAAGCATGGCGTCCAGTCTTATAGTGTGAGTGCACATTTTAATTTCCTTGAGAACTTGCTCAGGATTAATTGCCTTATTGGACTGACTTAACCCTTCCTTTAAGACCTGTAACTTGATCCATGTTACACCCTGAGAATCTCTCGACCACACTTAAAATATTCAGCAACAGCTAACTTCCGCCTGAGAGCCAGTCTTACCGACCATGATGTACACCAACATGTGTGTGTGTGTGTGTGTGTGTGTGTGTGTGTGTGTGTGTGTGTGTGTGTGTGTGAGTAGGTGTTTCCATATTGCATGTGTGACTTTGTTTGGCTGGAACCGTGGTATGGTGTTTGGCTAGGCAATGGTGCCGAAGTCGAGGGTTTGAATCCCACGTCAGGCGGACGATATTTCATAGTAGTTTTTTTTTCCTTTTAATTGTTAGGTTATTCCATCAATATATAAAACATTTCCATATAGACAATAAAATTAGAAATATTTTGATAGTTTCAATATATTTTCGAAGCAGACATGAAAAACACACATGACAATTTTGTCTTAAGTACTTGTTTGTATAGGGGCAGCAGGGAAATAAGAGGCTGATGGAACATCATGGTTCCCGCATGTTGATAATCTTGCAAGAGTTAAAAGCCGCGACCAGTTTTTGAACATCAATTCAAAATAATTTCGTCGGCTATGTGATCATGCTAAATGGTTTTGTAATAACATTATGTATGATAGCACAGACGAAGAGTCAGCAAAAATTTGGCCACAGTCGTTTTTCTCTGCATAAATTCTAAAAAGGAAAAAAAAATATCCGCTAAAATTTGAACTCACTTGCCCTTACCTATCTGATCCAAGCACCAGATGTGTGATCAAATATAAAAATGTTTGTGGTGTATTCCCTTTAACTGATGTCAGCAAGCGGGATGTCTGACCTAAGCAAGGGAAAAACGTAACTACAGGAATATACCTCATTGTGTGTCTGTACATTACACGCAATCCATTTTCAATAAATTTATAAATTTATAAACTTTATACAAAATAATACATGATACATGTCTATTAACTACACTTCAAATAATACATGATACATGTCCATTGTCAAAGTGTATATAATATTGTAGACTTTTTATGTACTTCTTATGCTCATGCGCTCACAGTGTAATAGTGTATAATATTGTGTCTTTGTATTCCTACACAAGAAATGAATGAACCACATGCTTGATACGAAGTTAACTGGGTCGCCCTGTAGAAGAGTTGTAAGGCCCTTACATCGTCTGCATCTTCAAAAATACAAATAAGAGCGATAAAAATGTATTTCGAGATATCACATGGCCGGAAATGATATGTGTCAAAATCATTCATTTCGTGGTATATGATGTTTGCATAATGTATGATTGAGTAGAAATTTTCAAAATTAAACTGACCCGGTTGGCCAGTGTGGTATGAGTTGTTTGGCATATAAGTAGTCATTCTTAATGCTCCATGATTAAGACCTTTCTGGTGAAACAGCTCCGTTTGAAGGTAATATTTCTTCAGGGAACTTTTCAAATGGCGGGAATTGTTTCCCGGGACAACGAGCTCTCGTTCAAGGTAGATGTCTTTATCATGCGTCGTCGCTCATGTCACCTTTTAAGGGAAATCACCGCCGTTAGTTTTTTTCTCGCGTTCAATAAACCTTGGTCTATGGGCATACTTGCCTTTATGAAACAGTATATCTGGTTCCCTGTTTTCTTCATATTTGAGTATTTACATAGGTTGTCAAGCAATGAATAGAGAGCATGAAAGTGGTTTACTAATTAGGTAAAAACAATCGTGAAATGCCACCCCCGACGTACAAAGAAGCCTTATTTCGCAAGACAAAATAAAAATTTACCTGATACAATATTTTGTCTGTGACGGATATAGTTGATATCTTCATTGCACGGAAACCAAATTCACACAAATGACCCTTTGACTTTCAGAATTACCTTCTTATATCATCATCATCATCATCATCATCATCATCATCATCATCATCATCATCATCATCATCATCATCATCATCATCATCATCATCATCATCATCATCATCATCATCATCATCATCATCATCATCATTTTTATTACTTGTATTATTAAAAATGCCGAGCGTACAATGAGTGTGTTCAGTACAAGAAGGCACCAACGTTCTAAACCTAAATGATTTATATGGATATTCTAATTTAAATTGTATAACCAACAGCCATTATGTGATTGTCGCATTCCTGAGCTGGGACTGAAGTGGACGTATACTGCTTCCTCTAGTAAAGTTAACCTAGGGTTCAATATAATCAGTGCTATATTTAGGGTTCTGTTTGACACCTACACTTGTTCAGGTCATCGATGGCGTCCGGCGACGAAAAAACAAAGTTTGGCCAGATTTTTAATCTCGGTGATTTTTAAATAAAAAAAAAAAAGCCAAAAACATTACAAGAACAAATTTATGCATGAATATGTGTATGTATGTATGTATGTATGTATGTATGTATGTATGTATGTATGTATGCATGCATGTATGTATGTATGAATGTATGTATGTATTATGTATGTATGTACGTACGTATGTATGTATGTATGTATGTATGTATGTATGTATGTATGTATGTAAAGATACTTCCCCGAATAAATATGTATTGGTGCCCGTGAGCTTGAAATTATATCAAGGTCATCCATACTAAGGCGTACATATTATTTCTGTGAAATGACTCTTTGGTAAATAAAAAGCCTAGCTTTAACAGCAATTGAACTATTAGGAAAAAAGTATGCTGCAAAATATACCCTTTAGGGGCCCTACGACCTAATAAAGAGGTCAAGGGCAACAACAAGGCTCTCCACATGCCCTGCACACGATACGATACGTGTGTGGTGTACATTTCATGATTCGATCTGAAACAATTCATTCGCTGCAGACTGTGACGCACGGGACGGGCGGGCAGACACGACTGACAAACTCGACGGACCAACCAACAGCCCCTATCCGTACAATTTTGATTTCCCTCCTATGCCACCTTTAGCGGCGGGGGACAATAAAATCTGACAGTGTAGGAGCAAAGTCAGCTCTGGACACAGGGGAACTTAGACTATATGCCACTACACCGCTAGGTAGGTACATTGGAGTTTAACTCCCTTTACTTTGTGTTGGTGTATGGAAGAAGTATTTATCAGGCAAGACTGCATCGCAGGTTTTAAACCATAGTTCGTTGCTATTCCATTCTTGGTTAATGATTCATTGTAAGAATGAATGGCAAACCATCCAGTCATTTGGGCATTGTGGTCTCTAAATTACTGGGATACATTAACCACTCCTGTGTGTAGTTCTTCCTGGTGCCAAATTTGCATTAATAGCACCCTTTGTGAACCTTTCTTCGACAACATGGGGTATTCTGTATTTTTGTAACTCACTCATATGCAACCTTTAATGCCATTTTCACACCACAATTCCCGGTCAGTTTCCTCTGAAGCAAACCAAAGTCTGTTTTATTTCAACTACAGAAGAAACACGGTGATTTATCTATCCTATGCTATCCTTTTGCCTCCATGTCTCTCCCTAACAGTTATTCTTAGGAGAATATTTCAATTTCTCTGTACCTTTCTGGTGACCATAAAGAGATCTCGAATGTAAAAGTTCATTTGTGCCATTATTGTATCCAACTTGCTACAGCATACTGTTTCAGGGTGTTTCTATTACCCTTGATTTCACCCCCAAATATATAACAAGGGATAGGGTTTACGTTTCCTCAACGTCGCTGAAATAACGATGCTCGGACCTGGCTGGTGTGAAAAGGGTTAACAAAATCGTGAGGGAGCCTTGCGACGGGGTTTCCAGAATGTATCATTCAAAGTCCTGTTCGCACGCAGCTTGCATGGAGCACTGTGTTGTGGTGCTGTGAACAAGCTGTTAGCCATAAGAATAGGCATCGGAAATGCCTGAAGATTGTTTTCTGGTGATCGAACAGGCATCCACATTTTTGCAATCATATCCCTTATAAACCGTACGAGGACACAACGTTAAAAAAATCTTTTTTTTTTATTACTCAAACAGATCAAGGGGACACAATGTTAGTCCTTTTTTCTCACTCAAATATCAACGAATCGTGGTATCAGTTAGAAAAGCCAGTTGAAATAGAGACTAAAAAAACGGAGATTTGCTTCAAAAGTGAGGCTGCCCGTGTGCTTTCAAAGCGTTGTTGGATGCTACTGTAGCATAAGCTTAAGAGTTGAGGGAATGACGGAAACATCTACCTCATTTATTTTCTTTATTAGCATAAATTAAAATTAGTTTTGTTTGTGGTCGATAAGAAAATCCTGTAGCACAAACCTGTGAATTTAATTTGAGATGACACATCTATATATAAAATATTTCATGCTTCTCAATATATAACTCTTGTGCATTCATCTAATGCATGATTCAAATGTTACAACTTTCGTTCATGAGTCTTCCGATTCAGCTAAGTCCCAAACATATAAATTGAACTTGGAATGGCACCGCTGTCTGTTACATTTTTTAAATTGTTCAATATTCTTTTTTTTATATCCGCCAACAATTGTGGTTCATGGCTACTGGGATACGGGTCTGTCACAAGACTATAAATTGAAGTTGGATTGACACATCTGACTGTAAATGGGCTTAACTCTTTCATTGCAAACTGCAGAAGAGGTCGAAAACTCACAATGAACTACTTTGAATTATAATAAGGCCGCAAGATTCAACTTTTTGTGTATAAAGACCTGTCTTTCAACTAGCAGCAGTGCCCACAAATACACGTAATATAATAGTCCAGGTCAACAGCTACCCTCGGTGGGCTTTGGGCAAGGAAAGCAGTCGACTCTGCCCAAAATGTTGTACTGAAAGAGTTCATAAATGCAAGTCCACCACCATAAAATACATAACTAGCCATTGAGAGAGAGCACTTACCTTAGATTTTCTTAGACCAATAAAAATTAAAGAGTTTGCATAAAGAAAGCCGTAATATGGTCTTTTAAATGTGTTATACTCATAAAAGTATAACTGCTGTTGGAGCATAGTGAGCTCCTCCTTGTCATTCACAGCAATCAGATGGTGTTTTTTGGTTCGACACATTGACTCTGCATAGTCCCAACTCGTTCTATGTAAAATGCGGACGCTTTTCCCACGTTCAAAGAAGAAATCTCCAATACTATAAAAGTATTGTAAGTAGTATTTCCTACATTCAAAACGAGTCGCTTCATTTTTAAAATGAATGGGCGGGAAACAAACTTTTCCTGGAAAAGAGAAGTTAAGGTCTGCAAATAACTTAAGGTTGATCAAGCAGGGCGTGACAGGGGCCTGCGTGCTTTTAACTGTGCATCCCATAACTCCGGCAAAAATCCATTTTATTTGAAAATTTGGGGTGGTGTTCCAGGTCCATTTCATCTTCAGCGCACGTTTTCGTGTACCATTGTTCGACACAATCCTTAATTGTTGATTTAGCGAAACTTCCACAATCCATGACATTTGACAGAGTTTGTTTGTTTTTATATATTGGATAATAAGCTGCAGTTGATATGGGATAAGCGATTCCAACCTTGAAAATATTATGCAGAATCTGGAGGGAGGGAGGTTATAATTTAAACATTTGAAAACCCCCCTCTGCTGTGACATTATGTGTTTTCTTTTATTCAAAGACTTTGTGACGCACAAATCATACAATCCCACAGAAAATATCAACTGATCATTATCGACAGAGCACGGAGGAAACCGAAATTTTACCTGGATTGAGTTTGAGTGAGTCAATATTAATGGCTGATTTTCGTTTTCAATGGGTAAGAAATGCATAACGCCATCCTGGCGCAGAGTTTTTATGTACACGGGACAGGCTGACACCCTAAAATATCCATAGCTGTGCATCCTAACATCGACACTTATATTTTTATTGAAAGCTGATGACAACACATTGATACGTTTCGATTTAGTTTGCACACTAGCAAAGTTAACAATAATAAGAACACAAGGCATGTGTACTCCGAAGACATGTGTAAATACTTTTGTGAATGATGGACCCGCTAGAATTGAAACGGGCAAGATGTTATTCTGATCTTGATAATAGAGTGAGTGACATTTAGTTTTAGAAAATAATATTTTAAAGCTTGCTTGTTCTGAAATAGACCAGAAATACTCGAGCAAAATTACAATGCTTGCAGTAGATACAATAATCATGTCTCCTGACTTTTTACAAAACGGGCCCAATCTTGGAGATTTAAGGGAGTCACCATTGTATAAAAGCAAACCAGAAAATAAGCAGTTTTGTTTTGTCTGTCTTTTTTGCATAATGTATTCTACAATAATAACTTTAATACGATGATATTTAGCTACGCCCAGTCTGACCCAATGCATTTGTTCGCATTGATCGCCAGCTAGCTTAGGACTCAAAATTGTGCTGTGAGAAATTAGCAGTGCTGTCGACTGTATATTTGTTTTATAAAGATGTAAAGGACGTCGACAATAAAAAGTAATGACAATAATACCTACTTGGCTTCTGCAATATTGAAGTCTTATGGAGAAGACATGCCAGTTTGTCTGGTAGCATTTTGCGTTATGATACTTTGAATTCCGAAAGAGTTTTAGTACGGTCAGCGTTCTTATCTGAAAAGAATTTACTGCATGTAAATTGATATAATTTTCGCATGAGGAGGAAATATAACTTATGAAAAATACATGCCATTGAGTCCCTATTATACTTTTTTTGGTCCAGATAAAATCAAGCTGACGCAATTTTGTCAAGAAGTTGGGTAAATACAGGCTCATATTTATAGTCATTTTTCTCCACTCAATATGTATGTTATTTGTATTAAACCTAAAGACCTGCCATTTATATGTCAATAATACATACGTTCTTGCATATCGCGGCATCACGACAGCTTCAGCAATGGCTGGACCTAAAATACACCCTTCATAAATCCTTATTCTGTTTGTTGATGAATTATGATTTATATGTTGTTGGTGGCCACAGAAAATTGACTTTTTCGTAATTTCCTGGTTAATATCCGAAATGTGTAAAAACATGAATTTACATTCACTGGTATATAACAAATTAAGATAAATAACATTAACATGAAATAACATGGTTTGTGGAGCTATCAACAAAACATTAATTCCCGATAATTGTACCACAAAATTGGTTCTATGATGCAGAATCCCACAAGATTTATTAATTATTCCTTGCTTATTCAAGTCAGAAAATATCGCTATTCTGCTCTGCTTGATTTTCCAGCTATGTTCGTAAAGCGTGTAGTACCTACAAAGCGTACTTATATCTTCGTCCAACATATGGAATATGATAGTAATTTTATCAAAAGAACAATATCTTTGAATGATTTGTAATATTATTTCTTCAATGATAAGCTGGCGTTTGAAAACCTTTGGAATGAACACTGCTTCATAAAAAGCCATGAAATATTTATTTCTATGAAAAACACAAATACTGTTTTCTGGTGACAGGACAATAAAGTTTCGAACA
>OZ026623.1:78982124-79044124 GCA_964020975.1 Hermodice carunculata | reverse complement strand
ATAGAAACAGTTGTTCGAAATACGACTGATTTTGGCTTTTTGCAAGTAGCAATGAACAAAGGGAGCCCAATTTGCACGTGTGGCTGGCGGAGAGGGTCTAAAGCAAAACTTGTGCGAACAATAGTGAGGTTTATATTTAGAGGCGTGAACGTTTTCATCTTAATATTATAAGCAAGTAGCCCAAGTCCCCCAAGTCCTTCTGTATTTATCGCGCCAAAGGGGTATTTTTCTTGAAAAATGTTTATTGAACAAAGACGACAGAAATATTTTTTAAGTTTATATCGGTCTCTAGTTCTCCTTGGCAAATTAAATTGTGTACAACAGTGCAAGTTATAAAGGAAGTTGAAGCTGGATTTGGTAAGTTTGGATTGATGCAAACACATGTGAAGAATAAACACCTTAAAGTTATCCCATCTTTGTTTTTGCAAATGTATACAACTAGCTTCGTCCTTAGATGTGGGAAGTTCGTCCATTACAGAAGGAGCATCAGTGGCACTTGAGAGCAATTAAATGATAGATATCTGATCACAAACGTACTTGGTCACGTTCTCAGAGTCAGACTTACACAATGGATTGTAGCTGTTTTGCCAGAACATAACTTTAAAGTGGAAAACATCGAACAGTCTTTACTGGTAATTACATAATAGGTTAAATCAATTGAAATCAATTGTGCATCCACTGATATATGTTAGAGTCGTTAATATATGACAACCATCAGTGTGATGATATCACTGGACAGTTAATGTCATAGCGGTTGACAGACATATAAACTCTGAATCGGTATGAACACGGGTTTGACTTTGTTCACATTTGTCACTTTATATGGCTGTCAGTTTCTGGAAGCGATGAAAGGTTTTATACCTTGTTATTTAGACGTTGGTTTTGGAGGTCAGGGATCAGGAATTACGTCAGTTGCCTTATTATCTAATTTAATCATTAAAAAGAATGTACAACACATCCAAAATTACAAACAGCCCAAAACCTTAGGTGACTAAATACACGGTCACTCAGAAACTCCATTCAAATAAGATTTTACACGATACAATGATATGGTGAGAGAAGATATGAATTAGTAAAATAAGAAACGCAAATAGCATTAGTTATTCACTGGTTTACCGGGTATTACATTGAGGGCCTCCCACCGAAGGACCTGGTACCAATTTCTTGCGCGTACGATTATGTCTGAACTTCCAGTCAAGCTATGAGAAACGATATTATCCCACTTTTGCAAAATGCATAGTTTATTCTTCCTGGAGACACGAAAAATGGAACCGGTGAACGTTTATATTCTTGTTGTTTTGCAAATTTGCCCACAGCCACCTTGACATATTTCCTTCTTTCCGCACTATCCATTGCTGCTGCTAGACGCGGCTGTACTGCATTCATTTTCTGATAGCACCGCTTCGACGGTAAATCGACAATGTGCATTGTAGTTCATTACAATGTACTATCTAGTTTTTTTTTTCAGAAAATTTAATAACATGTGGTGCAGCAATTTATTTATTTTTATTAATTTTTTAAAATAATAGCATAAGGTCCCTTTACGACGCCCTATTTATTTCCATGCCTGGATTTAGCAAAATGTTGTCTTTGTATTTTGGCAGGCCGTATAGTTTTTTTTTTTTTTTGACTTATTTACCATCTCCATCCTAGCTAACTGCAGAGTTAAGACTCTAAGCCGGTAGTTATTCCTAAAGTTCCATACGGTAAAAATCTGATGTTTGCATGAATTGATGCGTAATACACCCCATTTAATAGCATCCAAAGTGTCTTTAAAGCGTGATAGAGCATAGTGGTTAAATGTACAATGCCGCGCTACGAAATGCTGACTTATAATAAGTTTGTTGCTATGTGTTGTCGTCCGTGGAGCTTCGACAGAAACTTAATACGCTGCAAGGAGAAGTGACAAATTTGTAAGATATAATTGGCTGTAATATTATAACAGATTGCACAATGGGTAAAAGTATGAAGGAGCAGCCTTTATAATTGAGGTAGCTCTGCAGCCACTGCGCAGTTAAACTGCAAATTTTGGACCAATATTGCTCATTGATGTTTTTTACAGGAACAGTAAACCTATACAATTTTGTGATTGCTACACATCCTTAGTTTTGTATCCATACTTTTTGGGATTGGAAGTTTTTTGAAATTTTATGGCATTATTTTTGACTTCGTGGGGTTTTCACACTTTTTGTGCCGAAGTCACACTTCAAAAAAAAAAAAGGAAATTTGAATGAATGCACACACACACACACACACACACACACACACACACACACACACACACACACACACATATATATATATATATATATATATTTACATAGAGAGAATACAAATCCTTATCGCTGAAGGCCTGCCCTCTGGTGGCCATTGCCAAGATTACATACTACATACTTGAGAATCAATGCTGCATCCAAATGTGTGCACCAGGTCTAGGTGAGGGAGAATTATAGGTTGAGCATAATCAGATATATATATACAATATTTACGAGGAAAAAGACAAAAGAAAAGAAAAACATTCCCTGGTTTGACACTTAACTCGGGTAACAAAGCATGTATTTATGTACTTGGTTACATATTTGAGAACATGATGATCTCCACTGAGGCCTGCCATCTGCCATCTTATGTTAGTATGTTGTACCTCCCGATCACGTTATGTGCGCTAAAGCTTAATTTGGTGCAAATTTTACGTTTATGCAATAGATCCTTCAAATCAAGAGATTCTTCTTTCACCACAGATAAGATCTAGCCATTGTTTCATATGAAGAGAAAAAACTTGTCTTTGAATTTTCGTAAAAACGTGTGACATTGTTACCACCGACATTTTCCCAGTATCTGGACATATCAAACTTGTTAAACGCATTCTTCAGAAACTGTGTCCAGCACACAGAATTCGCTTTTACCAGATAGTAATTTATCCTGAGGCAGGGTGCAACCATACTCTCTGGATCACATGTATGTAAATTAACCCGATATCAATCCAATATTTCACACTGTGACAAAAAGCGTAGATCAGTTTTGGGTCCCTACCCAGTTCACCTTTTAAAGCGGCAGTGGAGGATTTACGGCGGACACCTAATATAAATCTGAAAAGTTTAGTATGTACTTGCTTAATAGTTATGTTTTCATATCTACTCATCAGATTATCATCTTTAAGCCTTGTAGTAAATATGGGGCTCAAACTTCACATCCATAGGTAATAATTGGTGCAACTAGCGAGTCCAACAGTTTTGGTGCAACATCAACATCTCCATCAACAAGACTGTATCTTAGCTTGGATATAACTTTTGATGCTTTTTCTTTTAATTTGTTAGTTGCCGCGTTTAAATTTCCAGAAGAAGAGAAGTCAGTACCTACGTAGCAATAGTTGTTTACGATTTCTAGTTCTGAATTGTTTGTCCTGAAATCTGAATTGGTTAATGACATGGCCTCCCTTATTGACAATCAAGAGTTTAGTCTTAATTAGATTTACAATTAGTTTCCATTGGTCAGATTATTGTTGTAGTTTGAATAGTGCCCTCTGCAGGCCACCGCTTGTATTAGCGAGGAGTACAAAGTCATTTGCATACATCACACAATTAATTTTGCAGTCGGATAATTCCACTGGATTGCACGTAGTAACAAAAATATAAGGTGGATCATATAAAAAAATGTTAAAGAGACCCCGGCTGGGATGCATCCTTGCTTGACACCAACATTGGAATTGATACTCTCAGTGATGCTATCACTAGTTTTGACTGAATAGAAGACTACAGAGTACACATTCTTGATTAAGGATAAAACCAGTGCCACATTTTAGAAAGTTATAAAAGACGGCTTGTCACCAGACGGTGTTGAAAGCTGACTTGAAATCCACAAAGCAAGGAAAAATGCATTTTCTGGGGAGCTAATTTATATGTTTAGCAATGATGGTTTTCAATGTCAGAATGTGGTCATCTGTTCTGTTACCGGGCCTGATACTTATTTGGGTTTTATGTATTTAATTGTTATTTTCTCTGAAATCAGAAAGCTTGTTAGATATGCTGCAAAACAGTTTACAGATGTTGTTAGAGACTGCAAGGCCTCTATAGTTGTCGAAGGTAGTGGGCACTGCCTTCTGTTTGTACTGCGGATAGTTTATTGATATTTTGTGCACTTGGAAATGTTCTGTCTATTATAATTTTGTTGAAAACGGCAGTAATGGTGGGTAAAAAAATGTCTTTTCCACTCTTTATCATTTTATTTTTTTTCCGTCATGCCCAGCTAATTTATTGTTTTTTTCAGTTTTGACATGGATTGCAGGACTTCATCTGCAGTAATACTAAAATTCAGTTTATCGAATATTTTGTTTCCATTCCCACGAAAATAATTCTAAACATCTGCGTCATGGTAATTGCCTGGCTGGTTGAGGATTTTTTAAAAGTGTTGCGGCCAGTGACTTAGGCTTGTAAGAATTCTAGTGCTCCTACATTCTATTTTGGTTAGATCTTTATTGATATTCCAAGATCGTCTGGGGTCATTCCGGTGCATAGAATACAGTCTATCAACAAGGCCTTGCTGGAAAAGTTTTATCTTTCTGTTTATCAGTTTCTAATATTGTTTCTTTTCTTTCCTGTGTGTAGAAAGAAGGTTTGAATTAAATGGATCATAATGGAGCTAAGTTCCTTTCTTTTTCAAATTCTTGTATTGATCATTGCCATTTTGGTCGAACATTTTTTGTGTCTCTTTTTCCTGTGTTGTCGAGGGGGTCTTATTTTTTAGATTAGTAATTTCTGCAGCTGAGTAGAGTAGATAATGTTATTTAGATTGCCAACTGATTCATTCATTGCTCGTGGTATCATCCAGCCCGGGGGGCTTCAATTTGGTATTTAATTTGTTTATTTTCACTTGCAGAGTGCGCGATAACAGTGCTTTGCGGCATTCGACAGCATACCCATTTATCCAAATTAATTTGGGTATGTCCGAGCAGGGCACAGGTTGATCAGTCATGAAAATGTCCGTTGCTTATGCTGGTTGAAAGCAAGCAGTGTATAGAACAAGGGGTCAGACTGTGCACATGAAAAAAAAAAAAAACTCGCCTACCCCACAGTGACTATTGTGCAAACTTGTAATCTATTACACTCGGTAACCCATTATGATTAAAAGAATTGTGATGACCTCGAAAATCGCCAAATAATCTTCCGTACATGATTTGGAGGCCAGAGGCTTTGCCAACTTCCAGTAGTTTTTTTACCATGTGCACCAGCACTAGAAGTGTTCATATTGTTTCTCTCAAGAGGAATGTCAGAATTTTTGGCTGAACCCGCCAGCCAAAAGCATATGTTTGCTAGAGTCATGGCCTATGAAGTCCTTTTCCTTACCTGTACGTGCATTGAAATCCCCACCAATAAGACAGTCACCCAAAGAAAAATAAATGGCTATATCTGTATCAAGTAGCTCACATATATCTTCTCCTGTCTTACTGTAAGAAGAATACTGTTGCTGATATAGACATTTGCAATATAGACTTCTGATGTAAGGTTAAAAAATTTAATGGTTTAACTTTAGTCAAACAACCACGGAGTTTTGCACAGGGATAATTGTAGCTCCTAGTTTCAGAGAATCTCCAATACAAATTGCAATCCCATCATAGTTCTTCTTTGCCCGCTCAAAAAAAAACATATACATGTGTGCGCGTGCGCGCACGCGTGTGTGTGTGTGTGTGTCTTGGATCGAATCCTATGGTTAGTCCCGAAATTGAATAAATAGAAAAGTGATAAGTTTTGTTTAAGTGGATCCTCCCACGTACTTCATTTTCTTCCAAGCAATGGCTCTAAAGGTCACGGGAGGGCTTGGCAGACCAAAAAAAAAAAAAAACAAACAAACAAACAAACAAACAAACAAACAAACAAAAAAAAAAAAAGTTCATGGATAAGATATTTTTCTTCTGATGTATTTTATATTTGAATATCATGGGGCAATGTGTTTGTAAGGCGAGATACAAATTGCAAAATTTGAGCAAAGATCTGTTCCGAGAAAATTGGGTTGAAAGAAAATGTTGCCAATTTTTATGCATTTGTGGATGTAATATGACATACAATTATTTCCTGTGTCCTGTTTTTTTATAATTGTGTAGAACAAACTTGTAGTCTTACCTCTGTGATGTTGCATTTAAAAAAAGTATATTTTGTGGCTTAAGACTCGAAATCTTTACAACTGGGGAATATCAAACGTGACCACAGTTAATTTCTATGGGTGTGGATTCACATGCGGCTTTTCATATTCGGGGCCTGGAAGAAGATTGGGTTAATTTTTTTTTTACATCAATATAGAATTTCTCAGTAGTCAGAACAATGGTAGTGATTAGTCTGAACTGGCCCGCTCTTCTCTCTATGGCTAGTGGTTTTCCGTTCCCTATGAGTGGCCCTTGTAAGTGGCTGGCCTGGTTTCCAGAGGTCAGGGACAACTGTCTGTGCAAACAATCACATGGTTCATCATCATGCCCATACAAACAAACTCCTTGTGATCAGCACTACTGAAACTCTTTCGGGTAAAAGACAAAAAGGCCCCAATTTTATATATATATATATATATATATATATATTGTTCATGCATCTGATTTTTGGGAGCATGTAGTTACATTATCAAGCCATCCAAAAATATTTAAACGCGATTACAGGTTATACAAAGGCGCTTGCTACATATCTTCTACCTTAAAGATTTGTCTTTATTGATTTTATTGTGATCGTGTTTAAGTATTAGTCAAAGAAATGTTTTATACAGGATGCCATAAAAACAAAGAACAAAACAGCGGTTTTTAAATTCAGATAAAGGGGAAGGGATAGCGTTCCGAACTCTTAAACCTTTTTAAAATATCAAAATACTTAGGCTAAAATTCCGGACTCATAATATCTGACCTAATTATTCTTTATGGTTTCGCAAGAATGTGCTAGACCGATTGCTGAATACAGCCACATATCGAGAGAAAATTTTACGTCGGATCAACTTCCAAATTACAGATCAAACTGATTAAATTTATGTACATACACTTTGCATGGCACCTCTTATTGACAAACATAGTAAAACGAATGACGGTTGGTCACCACAAAGTTTAACCGAGATTTGAGATTTTTTCTGAGTAATTTTAATATTATTGAAAGCAGACGAATAAAAGAGTCCCAGTAAACAGACAAGCACACAGGTTATAAGAGCCAACAGAATCCAACGGTTGCTTCATACTGCCTTTCAAGCATACATTCTATAAATCAAAAGCTCATTCAAATTTAATTAGGTCAAGTATTAATTATTTGTTACTCCGTTGTATGCCGTTAGGGGCCACCGATTAGGAGATTAGAAATAATACCCACGGCATCTTTATTTTTTCACAGCAATTAACCTGCAACTTAATGAATGTTGTGCAGTTATTATAGGGAAAATACTTATCTATTTCTCCCCTTGTACATCTATCCCTGTCTCTGTAAATTCAAAATTTATATCATATGTGTTAGTGTCTGGGTAAAGCCATGGGAAGCAATGGCTTGCTGCCCAGTGTCATCACAACAGCTTTTCACCTGTGGCAAAAAGTATAACAGTTGCTCACTCCGTTTCCCAGATGTTCAAACTAAAACACAGCATACCGATTTCTATCTGAATAATGCACGGAACGTGACAATAATGCCGTAAATGTATTGCACTCACTCCTTAAAATTCATACAGACCTCTCCTTAATCCTAGTTTTGCCTCTCTTAAAGTCATATAAAGCAGATGAGTTGAAATGTTGTAGCTGTTACATATTGTGGCAGCACATAGACTCATTAAAATAGAAGGTTTTTCTGACTTGTAACTGTAGATAGTTGCGGTTAGGTACATATGACTATGGGGATTCGGTCGAATTCCTGAACGTGAAGCCTTGATTTTGTGCTGAAACATGACCACTACTATAAGCACCATGAAAACTATTGTCCAATCAGTACATCGGTAATCTCTTGGATGTTGCAATCACGTAGGTAACCTTCTTTCTTTCAGCAAATTAGTTCCATCGCACCTTTAAGGAGTATAAAATCTTGAACGTGCAGGTACAATGGGTGTAAGTGCCCCACCAACTCCATAGCAACTACATTAACATACATTCTCACCAATCTGAGCACAATCTTTAATACTCGTTTCACATATATGTTAAAAAAAATAAACCAAAAAAAAAAAAAAAAATGGTACTGGCGCTTTTCCCTGACCAGACAGGTGCTCAAGCTACATCCCTACCAAGTTTAGGGAGAATTCATTGAGAAAAGTCTTAATTGTCGAGCATCGGAAGCAAAACTGCAACATTGCACAAAATAAATAAATAAATAAATAAATAAATAAATAAATAAATAAATAAATAAATAAATAAATAAATAAATAAATAAATAAATAAATAAGTAAATAAGTAAGTAAGTAAGTAAGTAAGTAAGTAAGTAAGTAAGTAAGTAAGTAAGTAAGTAAGTAAGTAAGTAAGTAAGTAAATAAGTAAATAAATAAATAAATAAATAAATAAATAAATAAATAAATAAATAAATAAATAAATAAATAAATAAATAAAAGAAAAGACTTTAAAAATGTTGAGCGAAAATGTTGAGCAAAGAGAAGGTCCATGGTTTTCAAATAATTGTGCAGAAGAAACAATAACAGTACACATATCTGTAAATCGTTTGTACACATGCGTAAATGCTTATCGCATATCCATATAAATTTTGTTTTTTACAAAGTTCAAAGTTCTTTGTTGATCATGTTCACGTCCTCTTGGTCCAAATTGGAAACAAAAATACAAGAACGTATTCACAAAATAAATAGATAAATAAAACATACAATAGTAAATTTTTACAACATTACATAACCACCTACCACATCACAGTTCAGCATAGAGGATGTATATGTAAAAAATCATGACATCCGTGCTGTGCTGGGGAGTATAACTACTTAGTATAAAGTGAAACCCTTAGCAATGAATTTGCAACTTGTTTGACTATTTTACCATCACAAATGATTAAAAGGCATAATTTGTTATCGTTACTCTTTGCCTCAAGATAGGCACATCCCCAGAGAACCTCTGCCCACAGATTTTAGGTGCAGTATTTAACTGTGAGCACTTAATCAGGAAATGGGTTTCATCATTTGTTTTTCTCTTTTTTTTTTTTTTTTTTTGTGCATAACTCACAGTTCCTGGCACTTCTGATAACAAATGGTCGGCTATATCTGCCCCTTACTATTTCTTATATGTGTGCGCTAATCCTCAGCAGAGTAAGTGCTGCTCTTTGATCCTTTCTCGTAAAATGGTTTAATTTGTTTTTTATATATAAAGTTTGGTTAATTTTCCCTATTTGTACACAACTTCAAAATGTCTTAAAAACATTTAAACTACAATTATTAGTATATGAGAAACTCTTTCACTACTGTTTTAATCTATTGCACCCATGTGGAATTTTCTGTCAGCTCTGTAAAATAAACGATTATTTTACATATATGTCAGAGTGCAACACATATGCCCAATCAACTATAGGGCAGGGCCTAAGTCGTAAAGTTACATATTTTTTAGGGCATAGAGGTGTGACCCTAGTTACATATCTCTCGATCCTTCAACTTAATTTAGTTATCTAAAGGTGCGCCTTTTTTTGTAAATCATTTTCTGTAATGATATACCTCAACATATCATTTTAAGTTGACACTGTTCCCAGCCGTTGATAGATATGGTAGACAAGTACATGTTTCGGCTACCTATGGACACTTTTGGTGATCAGATATCAACATAACACCTACTCGTTCTTCCTCCCGTCACGGTCAGGGCTCATGACAAGATATTGAAAGCAAAATGTTAACATTATGTACATTAAGTCATTCACTAAGAATGATAATAATTTTTGCCAAATGGTGCGGTTTGAATTGCCTACGTAAATATGTATTTGTATATTTAATTGACGTTGCCCTGGCAGGAGCAAATATTTCGGCTAAACGTGGTTGCATAAGGTGCAGTATTTTGCATATATAATTTACTTAGTCAATCGTTTTCATACATGTCAAAATGTATTACATATATGTGAATATATAATTTATTTTAGATAAGGAAGAAAGTTTATCTGCAAAACCACAAAAGTACAAATGAATGCCAGTGCATCTAATATATGATTCGGTTATCATAATAACATGATTTATTTTGATTTTGAGATGTTTCGTGTTGTTATTTATTTAAGATAAAGATCAGAACCAAGACACACATCAATCCTGTAACCCCAGTCTATACGCTGATCATTGTCCACATGTACATGAAATTCTGACATCGGATGTCAGAAATGAATTGTTTTCCATGAAATCGTCTAAAGAGGTACAAGAACAGCCGCATACATGGGTCAACCTGTTGAGTAGCCGTGTGCGTCTTCCTGCAATTCGCCTTTATGGCACAAGACATCATACAACCAAATAATTATATCCCATGCCCAGTGCTTCGTTTGAGATACCCGCACTGCCAGTTGTGATAATGTTTTAGTGACATGCTTGTCTCAATTAATTGACAAAGGCGAGGTATGTACGGACACTGTATTATCGGTATCTTTTAGGTTATTTCTACTGATTATAACTTCAGTGAAGGAGCAATAGATTTTGGCAGTTCCGTAAAGTGCAATATCATTCAAGTGAAATGTTACATATGTGACATGACTGTGTCTGTTAAAATTGACTGTCCTTTCACTTAAGTAAAAACCGTCCACATTTAAATAAAACATAAACACTGAAGGAATATATGCCATGTTGGCACAGTTACATTTCACCGAATCGATTTAGTATTGTGCCTAAAGAGAGATGAATAATATTTACGTGAAGCTTCATTTCCATTTGGTGTTACTGAATGACACTGAAGTTGCATTGATAATGCCAAAGTCTCATTTTAATTTGCTTTTATGATTTGGGGAAACAATGTGATATCGGATACATAAATGCTAGTATTTTCAGCTTTAAGCCTACGTATTTTTCGCTTAAGTAGATTCCTATTTCCTGCAGGTTTGGTCAGCAATAGTTAAGGGCCAAAATGTGCTTGTCACCTTTATGTCTCTTTTTTAGTATATTTAGATGTATCTGTCTGTCTTTATGTATGTATTATGTACGTGTGTATGTATGTATGTATTTGTGTATTTAAACAAACATAAACTTAACAAACCTTAATCTGTAAGCCCATGTACCGTTTGAACACTGTCAAGTCCGATATTCTAAGAACAAAGTCCTATTCCGTACCATTACGGTGTTCAGTCACGTGACTAAATCTGTTAACATTTGCGTGTTCCCTCTTTTGAACAGCCTCTAACCTACTTTCGTCTCTTGGGTTGTGAAAAATATCCATCCAATTCATCCTAAAATCGGCACGGAAATAAAAAAACATGTTATAATTAATGTGTAAACGTTTGAATGCAATGCATGCTGGAATTTTGACAAAAAAAGCCCCAGCACGGCACGGTGTTGATGCGGTCAGCGGGTCCTGCCATTTGGACCGGGTTTTGTGACAACAGGAAGTGGTGCCATATCATTTTAATTGCCTTTTATGGAAGCATTGACGTCAGGTAAAAGTTTTCCATTGTTACCTGTCAGTTCTCGGGGGCCTGCCTTAAACATTTAGGTGAGTGAAACAAATCGGTCCGGCCAAAATAACGCATTTTGTGAATTAACTGAAAACTTCAGAATATCGGCATTTGTATAGAATTGTAATATATCAATTTGTATCACTTGGCAAAACAAAATTTGGCATTTTATTTATTATATTTAAGTGTTTTTCTGGCCATTAAATCTGACACAACCCCCAGATTTGAGATCAAAAACCACTTGTTTGGCGCAAATAACCAACGGCTATTAACATCCGGGTACTTTTTGCTGTTGACAAGCAAGAGTTGCAGAGGCGAGCGTGTTGTGTTTTTACGGGTAACATTATATAAACACAATTGTAGACCTACTCTGCACTGCAGAAGTGTAAAGTCCCCTAAACATCACAGAATAAATAAACTACTGCATTTTTTACAGCTGAATTTCATGCAAGTGGTCCAAATTAAATGAAATAATGGCCACAAATAGTGAAGTTTTTGAACATATGCAAAGCATGCAGGATGAATCATCTGAAGAAGCAGTGCTCAAGTTTGTGGCAAAGCACCAGGAATATCAGAGGGTAATTCCCAGCGAAGATGCCCCGGATTACAGACAGAGGTACTTGGTGCTGTACATTAAAATGAGAAGAGTACAGAAAAAAGGGAAAGAACTAATTCGAAAAGGGAACCGAGTAGCAAAGAATCAATTCTGTGATGACCTGTTTGAGGTACCGCAAACAGGATCAGGTAGCCAGTGGCATCCCAGGTCTTGTACTAGCACCAGCAGTACTGTTGTCAGAGGTGCTGATGGTACCAGTATCACCGAACCACAGGGAAACATTGGCCTAAGTACACACACAGATTCTAGTAGGCCTAATACAAGTGATGGTGAAGCTAGCATCGGTGGTTCCAGTACAGGAAGTAGGCTTAAGAGACAAAGGTACCTGCAGTTTACATTAAAACAAAACAATCAAACATAAATCTGAAAAGGAAAATTCAATATTTCTCAGAAGAAAATAAATCAAATGAGATCAAAATACAAACATTGGGTGCAGAAAAGAACACATCACTTGCACAAGTTGAGTCAGTGAATGCTAGGTTTCAAAATCTGATATTTGACACCAAAAATGTCAGATTTTGAAAGTCTACAAGCAGAGCTTAAAAAGAAAGAGGAACTAGTTGAACAACTGCAAAACCAAATAGCTAAACTCCAGATCAACAAGAACCCCCCCCCCCAAAAAAAAAAAAAAAAACCAAAGAAAAGAGGTTGAGGAGAAAAGAGAAACGTTGAGGCCTACATGTACAGCAGGCTTGTACAGCAGCAGCTGTAGCGAAAAACGAAGAAAAGGCAAGTGCACCAAAACCAACGCTGGAAATGTTACAACAGGAAAAAACGGAAACTTCAGAAATAAAATTTGGTACCATAAAACAAGACGCCGCCAATTTCAGGATTCAGTTGACACTCTTTTCAATAGTGAGGAAGTAAAAGGCCTGAAAATGCGCATCATCAAATTAGAAAAAGAAATAGCAAGGCTACAGGAAGTCAACTCATTGCTTAAAAACATGAAGTAGAGACATTTGTAGATGAAAAGTACACAGATGAAATTAGAGAAGTTTGTAGGCAACTTTTGGCACAGCAAGTGAGCATGAACTGAATAATTGCGGTGATCAGAATTGTCCTAGGAAAGCTAGCACACATGAAAGTTACCCAGTTACCATCAAAAAGCTCAAAACATGATTTTATGCCCCAGGCCCATCATGCAGCAAAGGGTGAGGTGTCAGAGTTCTTCAGTCGAAGAACTTGATTCAGAATTTGCAAAATTGAATACAGATCGAGTTCATGAAGCACTATTGGCACAAATTAATTTCCGTAAACAAATTTTGAAATCTAACGGACCCAAAGAATTATTTTTTCAGTCACAAAACAGTAGCCAAAAAGCGAATTACATTTTCAGTTGAAGTATTAAAAGAAAATCTTAAGGAAATTATCCGTCTCAATCCGATCTCATCTGATGCCGCTGACAGTGAAAACCAAGATCCGGAAGTTACTCCAGGAGAAAAAAAGACGCGCAAATATTGATACTGAAAAGCGCAGAAGATTTGTTCAACTTCAGGAAGCAAGAATTAAAAGAGCAGTAAATAATAGTCAGACAAAATTAAGTATCTTGATGGAAAATCCCCAGCTTCTAATTGGTTCTGAAATTAAACACAGAATTTTTGATGACATGAATGAGTGTTTAAAATGGTATGATGGTGTATTAACAGGTATTGCAAAAAAGCATGACAATCCTCTGAGAGTAAAATTCTTGATTGGTTACAATGAAGAAGAAATGTCAGATTTTCAACTCTTATTGGACTTAAAGAAAGGAGACCAAACAATTAAGGAAAATAATACTTATTAAATTCTCATAATTGTTGCCCTTGTTGAAACAGCTTTTTAAGAATGGTGCCATGACACTAAGGCAATGAAAAAAAAATACCTGTTTCTGGCAAGTAGGCCATCCTACTCACTGTTTTCACCAAAATAAGATTGTCAGTTATTATAACTACTTTTATTCTGCAAATAGACATTAAGGAAGTTGATTTATTTTACCTATATTCTATGTCTGGGAAAATAAGTATTCTGACAGTCAAGATGCATTTGTACATAAGGTGTGATTTAATACAAACACAAAGTAGGCCTACAATCCAACAGCCTATTTTCATCAATCATCCTTCTGTGCCTCAGTTATATTAACAGGCCTATCATAGAACAGCATATTTCAATTTGTACTTCATAATGAAAACAACACCCAAAATTAAGCCCTTTTCCACTTTTCAGCCTGTTACCAGAAACTCTTACATTCTAAACAGACTCAACAATTACTGTTGTAATCTACACCATCAGTTGTGAACTTCTCATGCCTGGATTTGTTGGTGTGGAGTATAAACTACCAAGGGGTTGGGAGAGGTGCCGGGTCCCAGCCGCCAAGGATATCAGACATGAGTGTTTCGTATCCATGTTGAAACTACTTATCACTTCAGGACATGGAGCATATTTCATACAGAAAGACACAACTATTCAAAGTTGTTACCCAACTTCTTTTACTCAACTTACATGCAATTCATACCTAGATGTATGTAAAGCGTTAGTTCTCATGCCTGGCCTCATTGGTGTGGAGTATAAACTACCAAGGGGTTGGGAGAGGTGCCGGGTCCCAGCCGCCAAGGGTGTCAGACATGAGTAATTTCAAAATCAAAGGACACAACACGCTTCAGTTTATCTTGAAAAGGTAAATTCCACAGGAATTAATTGTTAAAAATGTAAAACTACACAAAATTGCCATTTAAACCACAAATTGTAACAGAAAATGCATAACAAAAATTGGCTTTTTGTATCACCACCGCGATTCACAAAATGAATAAAAAATTATACCTGATATGTTTATATGGCACATCTTGCTCAATTTATTGATACTTGTAAATATGCATGTATGTATATAAATCTGTATATATGTTTGGGTTGAGTTGTTTTGGACATTGTTTTATGAACACTGATGAAGTTATATGTACAGGCACTGTGAAAATGATTTTACTATTTGTATTTCACACAATGGCACGTCGATCGAACTGGGAGTGTTTGCCTAATGGCCTGTGTGAGAGGAGTGTGTTGAGGGGGTGCCGGGTGCCCCGTTCTTGGTTTGTGCATTTGGATCATGATGTGCCTTTGTATGATTCACATTACCATCTTGATATCTTGCAGGATAGGTACGGTACCTCGATGTCAGACCTGTCTCTGCCCCGGCAGTATCGGGGTTGTGTGGCCAATTTTTGTCATCTGTGGCACTGGCTCCTGTTATCCTGCAAGATCCACGCACATGGGGGGCTGTTGGATTGCATCCTAAATTTGCAGGTTCTGTTTGCAGCAGCCTCCTGAGAGAGATAGAAGGTTTGTTAGATAATTCTAAGGTTGTAGCTGTCTGGGAAACGGGCCTGGACAACTATCGCGAGACAAATTCTTCAAGCACTTGCCAGAAGTATGTATTTGCTGCTCAATGCCATATGGCCCTACAGAGACAGCTACGAATTGTTGTGCACTGCCGGGAAGCTGGGAGGATTGTCTGGCTTTATGTTAGACAATCTTCCCAGCACCCATCCTGTCCACCTTCACTGTTTTACAATTGGATGGGACAGTGCATAACAATTTCTTCAGCGTTTCACAAACCTGTACATTGGGCTGGCAGGCAAGTTGACGCCACCTGTGAGGGAGCTGGAACAACACATTCCTCTCGACAGGTTGCTCCTTGAGATAGATGCTCCTTTTCTTATGCCAAGATCAGCCCCCACTGACTGTGCATACACACATCCTGGCATGGTGTTGCAGCAGACAAAAGCAGTCGCTGACATTAAGAGATTGTCTGTGGCCAGTGCGTGCAGTCAGACAAATGAGAACTTTGTAAAATTGTACCGGCCATCGTAATGGTGTGAGGCATGAGAATTGACATGAGGCTATAGTGTTTTTCTAGTGATAGAAAAATGCAAGTTCATGTACCAAGGGCTCTGTGTTTGGCGACTGCTGGAGTCTTTTTGTTCGTAAAATTCATTGAACAACACTGGTAAACTTATTAAAATAAACAGTAAGAAATAAATTCTATATTTGGGTGTCTATCAGGGCATAGTAGGGTTAGCTTAATAAGCTATGCCCTGTACAAAATTGCCCTTACCATGGTACAGAACTGAAGCTGATATATTACCCATGCGTGATAAATGGCCTGGGCTTTTATTATACTGGTATTCTGATACAACAAAACCATATTCATCTCTGCATATGTCAATGTGGTGATTTATTTAGCATTTGCATTTGTGCCACTGATATCCTGTAAGTATGTAGCCTGTGTGTACCATATATTTGTTTATAAACGTGTGTGTGTGTACCAACGTGATTGTGACAGTAAAAGTACAGTCAGTGCATGTGGGTACATAATCCATTTTATGCTACTATCAAGTATGGTAGTCATTCAGTTTACCCATAGTTCCATGCGGCATATAGCCTACAGTTACTCATGGTCACAAAGTTGCGATTGAGCCTGGCTACTTTCTGTTGGTGCACTAACATCTGGTTATGTGGTTTACCAAGCGCGGCAGTGACTGTCAAAGGACAGGTAATGGGTCAGCCATTTGCCTACTTGTCTGTATAAAGCATTCATCTGTTATATTACCTGAAAAGAGAGGCATTTGATATTAATGATACATGAGCTACAGGCCAATTGTTACCAACACCATTGTTTCCTCATAGCAGGTGGCGTTTTGTTATACCAGTAGAGTGGACTCTAGCATGTCTGCAGATGCCAGTAAATATTAAACATTGTGAACCATAACTATCCTCCACCACTTTCAAACAATAGGATCTCCCCCCCCCCCCAAAAAAAAATGATTATTTTTTTACCATTGTCTGTACGTCTGGACAATAAGAATCCCTCATCACATATTCACACACAAAAAGAGTGCATGGAAGTTAGGACTGCAGAAATGGCTATCTCAATGAGGATTCCTGATACGATGAAACATGCCGAGTGTACTCATAATTTATGAACAAGCATATATCTGTATGTATGTATATATATATATATATATATATACACACACGCATATATATATATATATATATATATATGTGTGTGTGTGTGTGTGTGTGTGTGTAATTCAAACAAAAATATGTCTCAATAGGCTTGTTACAATATTTTATATTTACTCTGATTTCTGATTATATTTCCTGTTAACAAGTTTCTTTGTCACTTTCTGTCACCTAGTATTGACTGCATCACCCAAGAAAAATTATTATTACAAATTGAATTTATGTTACCGAGGCCTATGTGGAGAATAAAAACACATATGGCAAAAATAACTATGTAGTATGTAAGAAACTTTTGTTATTTAAAGTATTTAAGGTGTGATAGAGCGGCAAAATGTAATAAAATTGGCGAATCCATATTTTAAGACAAATTCTGGATGTGTGCAACAAACCGTGTTAATTGTTTTTTTTTTTCTTTTTTTTTTCATTAGCTCTTGATATGAGTTTATTGTAAATAAATTTAACTCTAAAAGCAAAAATCTATAAATATATTCGAAGCACGATTAAAACGTAATATTTGAGATATAAAGTACTGTAACCTAATTTTACCGAGATATTACTTTCTGGAAAAGGATAATTTACAACTACAAAATTGAAATCATCTATTTTGTGATAAATTTCAATCACAGAACTATTATCAATTATCTTAATATCTAAATCTAGAAATATATCATGATCAGGATCAACATCATTGCCCTTTGGAAGGAATTCCTTAAGAGTAAATTTTATTAGCAATTTCAAAGAATTTTTTAGCATTCAGGCATGCAATATTATCAATATAACTTGAAGTGAAGGACTTTTTTTAGTAAAGTGAATATCTGTTTTCCTTAAATGTAGCATAAATTCAAATTCAAGCCATGTTAAATATAGATAAGCAAATAAAGGAGAGCAATTACTACCCATAGGTATTCCGCTTATTTGTTGAAATGTGTGAGACCCAAATGTAACAAATGTATTATCTAAAAGAAAATGAATAGCATCTTTAAGTTGTCCTATGGTGTAAAATTTCCAATTATTTTCCTTCTCCATTTTATAAAGACCGAAAAATAATATATATTTTTTAAATATTGATATTTATAAATTACTGAGCTGAATAATCTTTTTTACAATATTAATTGACCTTTTTTTAGAGGTACATTGGTATAAAGTGTCGAGAAATCAACAGTATGTATAATCTTAGCTTTCATTTTTTTAATTTTTGACATAAATTCCATCGAAATATTAATATGCCACAAACAATTAATATTTGTGTACCGCTGAACTGCAGAAGACTATTTATGAAAATGTTTTCTGATTGTAATTTAACAAAGAGTAACTTCCACTGATAATTGTTTATTGCTACAATTCATTGTGCCTGCTGTAAGTCGTGATTTATATAGGATTTTTATGCAGCTTAGGAATCCAAAATATTAAAGGAAGTGAACCATCTTTATCAGATGTTTTGATATTGCAATTTGTAACAGGTAATTTTCGTGAATATTTAAAATACGATCTTTATGGTGGTGTACTGGTAAGTAAACATCATTACCTTTTATAACTAAATTGTTGTTTATGCCAAGTTCTTCTTTTACAAATCGTCAACGTGATATTTATTACCAACACTTCCAAAATTGTCACCAGCTTTGTCTATAGGACAAATGACAAATCTTTCATAAAAATCTTTCAAACAAATGGAGGCCTCTGCCTTTTTTAAAAAAACCTTGATTTTAATTTCTTCTATTTTGCTTTAATGGCGATTACATTATCTTTAATAACTTCCTGGACATCCGTTGACCAACCTTTGAATTCAAAACATTTTTGCTTTCCATTCTTGCCCATTTGACTGAGAAAATGTGTATAGATTCGCATAGAGATTTCTAAACGTTTTGAAAGTTTAAGGAGTGAATTTTTCTGAATTTAGTACCCTATTCATTTAATTCCTCAGTTTTATGTTATCAGTTATGTTAAGATCTCCTGTAAAAACATGTTTGTGCAATGAATCAACAAATTTGTAATACTTGTCATTTGTTAAACAGTCACACATATTAGTTATAAAAATATCATTATCTGAAATATTTGATAGTGTATTTTTTATATTTTGACATTGATTACCCAACATTCTTTTCATATTTAAAGGAAATAATAGGAACTTTATTGTATTTACAATTCTTTGGGGTCATCTATTTAGAAATGGAAATTTGAAACTGTATTGTATGTTAAGTCGGTCTATAATTTTATGCATGAAAGCCATACTACAGAATAATCTGTTTTACTTTCTTGTCTTTGTACTTGAAACTTTTTTCAGCAAAGAAGTATAAGCATAAATAGTTTTCCCTAAGTTCAAAAGGTGTATTAAGGCCAAATTCCTCATTAGAACCACTACGTTCATTTGATTTAAATATGTCTGATTACCATTCCTCTAAGAGCAATATATAACAAATTTCTTCTCTTATTGCAAAGTATTAGTAATTCATTAATTAATTCAGAAATATCTAGATCACTACATGTGTATTTTTCTCTTTTTTTAATTTTTTTTTTTTTCGTTTTTGTGTTCGTTTTTTATTCTTCATTTGCTGTTCCCATTACTGCGTTTTTCCGTGTTATATGTGCAGAATTATGGAAGAAAGGTGTGTTAGAATAGTTTAAGCTAGTCAAGTCATTTCTTCTTATGTCATCAAAACCAATTAATCTGTTGTTCAAAAAAAAAAAAAACTCTAGGCTGAATTCAAATTTTTCCCAATAATCTTCAATTAGTGTTAAATCATGTGTCAGTGTCAATTCTGTAGACTCAATATCATAAATTATTTGAATTTTGCAGTCAAGATGTGAATGATTTTTCGATTGAGAGAGATTGCATAGCAATGTATATAACTTGTTGTTAACAATGCTCGATTTGTGTTGACTAAATCTAGCTTTTGTTGCTTGATTCGTCACCACTATATATCTAATACTAAGCGTTTTGCACTCAAGTACTTAAATAATTTTTTGTTTTAGTTTCAATTTAATTTTAAAGGATTTTGCTGTGGGGATTTTAATTTAAATGTTTTCCCAATAATATTGCTGGTGAATTCATGTTTTTAATGATATAGGACTTGCAGAATATACAGTGGCATGTTTGGTGGAATCCAATATCTAATGCAGAGTGCGGGGCAACCTCTGCCCCCGTTGACACTTGTATGTCGTCACTCTTTTTTTTTTTTTTTTTTTTTTTTTTTTTTTTTTTTTTTTTTTTTTTTTTGTGGAAAGTTTCTGTACCAGAATAAAGCTTGTCCACAGATCCGTTATTCAATACCCATAGTCCAAAAACAAAGTAGTCCTCAACAAGGAACCAAATCTTACAGTAAGGAATGTAACAATTTCCAATACCAAAATGAACAGATCAAAATGTAGTGATCGGGGACCAACCTGACAAGGATTTTTCCGACAACATCCAAATATGAAGCTTCTCATATTTAATACAAAAATATCTTAACAAACCTTAATCTGTAAGCCCGTGTGCCGTTTGAGCACTACTAAGTCCGATTTTCTAAGAGCAAAGTCCCATTCCGTACCAATCACTGCGTTGTTGACCATAATTGCAGTTTTTCTTTTCCACAAGCTCAGAACAAAAACGAAGTTCAATAAAGCCTTGGGAACGATGTATCAGCTCATGAAAAAGAACGTGAACAAATACTTTATTTCGTTTGAAACATTGTGCTAGCGCTCTCTGTATTCTTTTTGAAAGGAAAGTAACAATCCGTTCTTGCGCTAATAATATTCTGTTGATCGTCTGCTTGTAAGACGCCTTGCAGTTGAAAAAAATCATTTTCGATTAATTTGTGTCTGTGATGCCTTTCAAATAGTTCCGTTTGAAAAACAGTAACATTTACCTGACAAAAAGTTAGTAGCATGAAATGAGCAAGAGAAGCAGATCTACAATTCTGTGCTGCCATTTAAGACTTGTGGAGTACCCGGATGTTCTTCTCCTACTATCATTGAAATGATCCTTTAAATGTGCTCAAGCAGCAAAAAGGTAATATAACATTACTGTTAATGCTTTAAGTGATGCTTTACAGCAGCAGTATCAAAATTTGATACGAGTAGTAACATGGAAAAAGAATATATTCAAATGTTTTTGTATGGAAAACAAAAGAAAAGAAAAAATTTAGACCATGCACCGATAGACTGTGATGTATCGACAGTCCGCCGTTCCCTATCCGTCTCAGTTTAGCGGACAAAGTATTCAGCCCCATCCCCCGTTTAACAAACAAACAAACAAACAAACAAACAAACATAAATAAATAAATAAATTGAATTGAATTGAATTGAATTGAATTGAATTGAATTGAAATGAAATGAAATGAAATGAAATGAAATGAAATGAAATGAAATGAAATGAAATGAAATGAAATGAAATGAAATGAAATGAAATGAAATGAAATGAAATGAAATGAAATGAAATGAAATGAAATGAAATGAAATGAAATGAAATGAAATGAAATGAAATGAAATGAAATGAAATGAAATGAAATGAAATGAAATGAAATAAAATAAAAACAGAAAACAAAAGCGTAAAAAGCCTGTACCATATAATCAAGGTTGCGGCTTAATACACCTGTCTTGAGCTTTACCTGAGTGCATACGGCATTTTCAAGTATTTAGAAGAAGGACAACTGAGCCTCTCTAAAAGTTTAGCCTGTCTAGCAAGTCAGCTGAGCTAAAAAATTGCAGGGCGCCTGATGAACAAAGCTAGGGGCCCTAGGAGTGTCCCTGTGTGATATCAAAGCAATTTCGGTGCGTGGTTTTGGAAAACAAGATTTTTTTCAGATTTGCCACAAAAAGAAAAAAAATAAACAAAACAATTCACAAAAAAAAAAAAAAAAAAAAATGGTAGCACGACCATTTGAACAAATTTCGTTGAACACCCACCAATTGTACAATGCCACCAAGTTTGAAGTAAATCTGGACGACGGTATTGTAGAAGCAGTTGAAAATGTGAATTAGCATTACAATGTCCATTGACCTACGTAGAAATCCATGCAAAAGATGCATTTATCCAGGAGCTACCGAATGACAAGAAAACAATTGTTAAAAATGAGAAATCCATAGCAGCGCAACTTCGTGAAAACTTTGTTTGACCCTTTGACAGGAAACATATTCACACAGTTTCAGATTAATCTGAGGGACGGTTCCTCAGGAGAAGTCAAACTTAGTGAAAACACACAAAAAATAATATTTAAAATATAGAAAAACATGCAGCGCCACCTGGTGAACAATTTAAGTATTTAAAGTCCCTTAGAGTGTTCCTGTGTCAAAGCAATGCGGTAAATGGTTTCGGAGAAGATTTTTTTTTCAAAAGATTCAACCCACCCCTGCAAAAATATCAATATAAAAAATCCACAAATCACTGAAGCATGACTATTTGCTCAAACATGGTAGAGACCTATCCAAGTGACATTTTGTCACCAAGTTGGAAGTCAATCTCACGGGTGGTTTGGGAGCAGTCGAAAATGAGAATTGAGAATAGAACATCCATTGACTTATATAGTAATCAATAAGAAAGGTGCTTTTGCCGATAAGTACCCGAATTAAAATAAAAAATGTTAAAAATGAGAAAAAAAAAATCCACAGCAGTGGCCCCTAGTGAACGGATTTGTTTGGCCGTTACCAAGACACATATCTATAAAATTTCCGCTTAATCTCACGGACGGTTCTGTTGAACAAGTCAAAGATAGTAAAAACACATACGAATATATAACAAAAGAGTAAAAAAAAAAAAAATTAAAAACAATGCAACACCACCTGGTGCACAAATTAAGAACTGTGAGTCCCTGGGACTGTTCCTGTGTGATATCAAAGCAATTGGGTGTGTTGTTTCGGAACGAAGATTTTAAAGAGTGCCCCCCCCCCCTCCAAAAAAAAAATGAACAAAAAAAATGTCATAAATATAACAAAAATCAATGGAGGGTGACTACTTAATCTAACTTGGTAGAGATAAATAAAGGTACACAGCCATTTATTTTGAAGTGAATCTGGCCGAAGGTGTTGGAGAAGAAGTCAAAAATGTAATTGTGAACGGACGGACGACGGACCCTGGGGGGCCGATGGCTGACTAGACCTCACAAAAGTTCAGCCTGACCAGCAATTCAGCTCAGTTAAAAACAAAAGAGCTGCTGTAATATAATACAAGTGTGTACCTGCAACTGCGTCTTTCAAGAGCAATTGTATCTTGGCAATGGACCGACATGTTGCGTTGCCCGTTATCGTTGTGAATTTTTAAAGCTGGAGCAATGGTCTCATTGAACAAGGACAGTTGTACCTGTAATGTTTCCGTACATATTTTGAAAGGCAATGGGCCTCTGCGGTGAGTAAAAAGCCGTGCTATAGACCGATAAACTTTGCATGACACGACAGTCTGTAGCGCCCTTTCCGTCTCGGCAGCTCTGCGCTCTCGGGCACTTTTTCACTTCTAATTGCTCATCATGAAATATGCGACGGTACCCTATATGGCCTTTTTCAAAAGGCTTAATTTGACATTTTCTTTTTTTCTTTTCTTTCTTTTTTTCGTTTTGCGATGGGGTTACTTCAACTTGGAGACATTAAGGTGAGTTTGTACTTTTCTACTTGGATCCTTTTTATTTTGCGGGGGCCCGTGAGGGCCCTGCATATTTAAAAGGCGAAAATCCAGCCTGTTGTTCACATGTTACGTAACCTATACACCACAGTACACCGAATTATGTGTGAAATGATACACTTTTAAATCTACACTATGTGAGAAGATCCAATAAGATGTTCATTCGGCATGTTTTAATTAAGTTGCGTCGTGTCTTTTTAAAGCGTTATTTTTTGTTGGTGGTCATATCAAGAGGCATGAAAGTTTTGTAAAGGACCGCTACAGAAATGGTTCAGTTGCCCTAGTTTGTGTTGATGGTTTGAATAAATTTTGTGCCATGTGGGGAGCTTTATAGTCAAACAGACAGTGCTAGAATTTAGTGATAATGTTCTTAATAACTATCCCTAATAAAAAAAGGGAAAACATATTAGTTACAGTGAAAATATATAAAGTTTGAGGTGCATTGAGAGGAACCATTTTGCACAAAACGGAGCTGTAGTCCTGTGACAGCGGTCACCACGAGGCTATCACATGTCAACATGGTCAAGGTCAACCATTAAACAAAGGAAAAACTGGACTCGCACGTGTTGACCAGTGTTTACGGTTAGATGCATGAATGGGCGCAAGAAGGAAAATAGTGGACTGGCGACAACAATAAGTGAATTTTAATTACGAGGTTGTGATACAAAGTGTGGAGCGGTAATTTTGTTTCATTAAAAAGGTTAATCAGCATACAAATATTACAAATTGGCAGAATACTTCATCGCAACGATGCTACGTCTGTTAATCATGACACACGATGGCGGGGAAGACTGATTGATTTTGGAACATTCGACACCCATTTTTCGGTGTTTTTCGATTTGAATTTTCAGCATATAAATAGGTTATGGCCGCTTAGGATAGGCTGTTTCAAGAAGTAAACTAGATCAACGAGTAAATCTGTTGTGTTATGCTCGGGGCAGTGGGACTGCGAGGCCGAGGGACGTGGTGAAGGACTGAGGGAAACCACGCTTCCAACGTCTGTTCGGTGAAGAGAGTGCACAAATCGGAGTACATTAGTCCCTCTTTTAAGCGACCACCCCTAGCGCAGACAAAAAAGCAGTTGTGTAATGCAGGTGGTTTCTTATTGGAGGAACCCCACATTCACGACATCAACAGCTCAAATCCTCGGCGGCCTTGCCCTAACGGTAGCGAGATACACAAATTTCTGCCACCACCAGTTCATCATGATCGATTACATATGCTTTAAAAAGAAATCGCCATTTATTAAATTTAACAATTACAACCCTGAAAATCGTTATTTCAATAAAGAACTCCTGTCTGGGTGCTGAAAGATGAGTTTTGCAACTTGGAAATAATTGGCGGCCATGTGTTGTTTTTTTCCCCCCTTCACGCTCAATGGGACTGTTGCATCAACCGCTACGGACCTTTCGCATGCGAAGTAATGAGCTTAAACTGTCGTAAAATTGTTTTGATGGCATAACTCATTGTCTTAACTTTATTCTACACGTTCGATGGAGCCTAACTCACCTCAATTCATAAGTTATGGATCAAAATAAGACTCCGCATTTTTCCACACCCAGCACGTATGTTTTGCGCGCCATGTTCACCTGGGTCTGAACCGTGGAAAAAATTGATAGACCCACTTCGTCCGTGTCAGTCGCTGTGCCATGCAAGCAAGCACGTAAATGATCGGGGTTTTAATCCAGCGAACGTTCATTTTCTAGAATATACTATGATAAAACATCGTTCAATTAGAAATGAGAACACTATATAATCATTATGTGGCTTTGCGCTTACCTGCCACGGTTAGATTAGGTTTTGCATGCAAAAAAGTGATGACCACGTGGGTTGTTGATCTGCGGGAAAACGACAAACATTGTTCCGGACATTTCTGGAGAGCGTCGGCGACCTTATAGTGCATTTGGCTTTGAAGCATTTCAAGACTTGCCTGCCAAACATCCGTTCTTGGCGGTCTACTACCCCCCAGCGAACGTCTGCCTTTTTTTGGCAGCGTCACTGTCTGGAAGCAGGCAGCGCCGTCCTGGCATCGCAGCCAGCGAGTGGCCATGTGTGGGGATGCGCGCAGTGGATTGTGGGATAGGGACTCTGTGAGCGCCAATTTGTTTCTAGGCTATTACACGGCCCAGTGGGTATTGACCACACGCCGCTCAATTAACTGTTTGGGTTCACCTGCTGGGAAGGTGCGAACAACATAATGGGGGTAACGGGATTAACACCTCTGCTGTGCGATATCCAGCAGGGGTCACATTAATGATTTTTCAGTGTGGGTCCGTTGGACCCATCTTTCTCCATTTTCAGGAAAAATAGTGGGTCCATGAACTGAATCTATGGGTCCAGTCTGAAATTGTGCAAACTGGACTTCATTTGATGTAATTTGATTAATTGATTTTATTTGGTATAATTAACATATATCACAATGATAAATATATAAAACATGCATGTAACTTAAGCCTAGAAACGGACATAACATAGGGTCTGTATGCTCACGTAGGTAACTCATTATTATAAAATTTAAGATTGAATAAAAAGTTACCAATATGCCAACTTGATGTAAAAGGGTCTAAAAGTTGCTGACGGTACCAAGGATGGATTCAGTCTACCCAGGAACCTGCTATTACGACTAAGTCTGTATAGCACATCCCTGGTCTACCAAAAAATTGGTTGTGAACGGGGCTTAACCCCTAGCACGCTGCCACTGTGCCAGTATCTGGTGTTGTACACCGTGTGCCACCGGACAGTTTTTTAAGTTAAACTCGCTTGCACAACAAGCGGCATGCGTGATTGAACATGCCTGGGCTCTGTTATTTTTGTGATTGATTCCACGTGACGAAATTGTCAGAAATTATATGATTTATATTTCTGTGCACTTTCTATTTCAATATACCTGAAAAATTTGATACCGTAGGCGGTGTTAAGAGTCTGATCTTAATTGCGGTCACTTAATTCACCAAGCAACACGGCAGGCCCACAAGCCGTGCAACACACAAGCGAGTGTACACAGCCTGTCACGGGCATGCACCCAGGCATGGTTTTCCGCTACACATTTTTCCGGCCTTCGATCATAAATTTTTTTAATTCCTACAGATTTGTTCCATTCAAACATTTCAATGAAATCAAAACAACCAAATTTTGTTTCAAAAACACCAATAACCACGTGAACCAGCGGAGACAGTGATGAACAACATCGTGTTAGTTGTTACGCTGTTAGGCCGGCTAATGCAAAATTTCTCTTCGTTCACGTGTAACCTTGCGATGACTAATCTGCGTATTTTCCTTGCCGTCCGTAATGAATTTTCACTCGTGCCTTTATCTGAGTCTAGTTCGATGGAACTCTTCTTGGTGAAAATGTGATTTGAAAATTTAACATCTTAGTCCAATAATCTTTGCGTGATACGACTTGTACCTTCCCAACATTGCGGACATGAGACAAGCACATGGGGAACAACGAATTTGATTGGACAGTGAGCGGCACGTGATCAAATCCACCCAATGAGGAGCCTGGAAGTGCTCTCAGCATTTATAATGAGGTGAAGTGACGTCCATCCATTCCCATTCTGGCAAATTTTTGGAGGGATACCCCACGAATATTTTATCTTAGCAAATAAGAGAGCTTGTTACATAGAAAGACGCACATCAGAGAATTCCATCAGTATAATAAATAATCACGAGATTGATAATGGTCGACACAAAACACCGTGACCGCTTGGGGTAATTTTTGCAGTTGTATCTTTCAAAAATGCATCGCGTTTTTGTGCGTGCGCCCACAGAGACGCAAAATGACAATGTTTTATTAATTTCCAGGCGTCATTTCTTTATTTTTTGCGTCTATGACGCAGGACGCAAGCTTAATGTGACCCCTGAAGCCAGCTACTGTTCTGCCATGTACGGCAACTGTGTTACGCACTCAGCCCAGTTGTAATTACTAAATAAGCTGCCTACGAACAGCGTCAGTGTCACGGGAAAAAAGAAAAAAATGGAGGAGAAAAAATTCCGGGAAGTTCTTGAGGATTGTTGGCAAGAGATGGGAGTAAATTATCAGGCGACCAAACACCAGGAGCAAGCATTATTTAAATTTTAATGTTATTGTTGAGAAGAAAGACACTTTTGTAATTTTTCCAACAGGCTGTAGAAAAAGCCGAATATTCCAACTAATACCTGACCTGGTGAAACGGAAAACGGCTATTCCAGCCAAACCTGTAGTAATCTTAGTTTGCCCGCTCGGAAGTCTAATGAAATCTCATCAGCAAGAACTGAGCAAGTTAGGGGTGTCGCCTTGTATTCTGGGTGAAGGTGACGCCGGGAACATTTCCCATCGCAACACACAGCACCCTGTTCCATTCTGACATCTTTTACTCCAGTAAGTCACAGATACACAAGCAGGTAAACCACGTTTGAGAAGGTGTCAATTGGATTACTCCCTTGGGTCCTCGACCTCGTGGAGTTATTTTGACTGCTGTGTGGGAAGTGACGTGTTGCTCGCATCTGATTGGACGACGCACAGCTCATTAATAATGCAGTAGGCAACTTTCACGATAAGCGAAGCACAATTCATTGGCCCAGCGGCGCCTGACAACGTTATCGCCAGATCTGCTAATTGCCTCTTGAAATGGTATTGCGACACGAGCGGGCAGACTTTCGCTGGGGGCCAACATAGTGTATCGCCCCAAGAAAGTCTGCTTAGGAGGCAATTTCAAGACGGATGATGTGAACAATCATGAGTGCGAGCAAAGAGGCATTATACCTCTATGGTGCGAGCGATCAAGTTCCCATTACAAGTAAATGTCTGCCGAACATTATAAAGTTGAGTTCAGATAACATAATATCCCAGCATACAGAAAATGAAATATAGTGGTCGAAACCCCTCTTAGATCCGCTATGGAGAGGCCCGATACATGCGGAGTATGCGACATGTACTGCCGTTGTAACAATTTAAATAAATGGAAAGATCCTGCGCTCGTAAGAATTTGAAATAGGGAGGAATAGATACAGATTGCTCGAATTAAAAACTTATTCAAGGAAATTTACTGTAGAGAGAAATCTTTTATTGCTAAATTCGGCAAGAATCATGTCAATTTTATAACAATGGGTGAGTTTCGTGCATGTATTTGTTGGCCGACCTGAGGCGTGGTGGCCGGGTATGGCTCAAATTTGTGTTATGTGGTCGCAAAATTTGTTTGGTCGCCGGTTGCGTTTAACAAGTGGTCGTTCATAAGAGGTAAATTATTAAAGAAAAACAACTTTGGTGACCAAATGTGGTAATTCAAACCGGGTGGTCGCTCATAGGAGGGGTTGTTCAAAACAGTGAGAGACCCATATTGTATGGGTTAGGACCATGGTCATGGATGCTATCGCCTTATCGGTACATTTCAGTCAATTGGCGCATACAGTGTTGGCAAATTCCTCGCAAGAAACGGTGTTCTTAATTCAAATTCAAATGAAAAAGAAATTTCAAATTAGAAATTGGTCTCCATGTAATCATGGATCGTCGAGGCTTCGATTTTGTTCAATTTTTTTATGACTTTTTGTGGGTTTTTGCTGTTTTTGGCGTCTCCAGAAGTGGCACTCAGATTCAGCTGAAACGAAGCTGAAACTTGGTGCATATGTCCCTTGTGGAAAGGCTAAACAAAACTGTTCACTAGGAGGCAATGCTGCTGATTCCTGATGTTTAACAATTTTTTTTTCAATTTGGGTACATGTCGGTAACTGCACCTTTCCTATTGCTTGCTCAAGTCAATGGATATATTAATGCTAATTCACAGTTTTTATTTCTTCTGCGAAACTGTCTATCAGATTGACTTCAAACTTGATGACAATGTACCTTGGGTGGGTTTCTGGGAGATTTGTTCATATGGTCACGGCTCATTGATTTTTGGATTTTTTATGATTTTGTTGGTTCTTTTAGGGGGCAAATCTTCAAAAATCTTCTCTGAAACCGCTCACTCCATTGCTTTGATATCACACAGGAACACTCCTAGCCAGTCCTGGTTCTGAATTTGTTCACCAAGTAGCACTGCGATTTTGTTTAAATATTTTGTGTGTTATTGCTATTTTCGACCTTTTTTTCAGAATTGTCACTCAATTAAAGCTGAAACTTGGTGGTTAGGTTCTTTGTGGAAGGATCAAACAAAACGATTAACTATGTGGCAATGCTGTGGATTACTGATTTTTAACGTTTTTTTTTTTATTTAGGTACTTACCAATAAATGCATATTTGCTATTTATTACTGTGTAAGTCAATGGGCATTCTAATGCTTATTCACATTTTGACCCCGTTATGCAAAACCGCCATTCAGATTGACTTTAAACTTGGTGGCAATGTACCGTGGTGGGGGTCTCCAGCAGATCTGTTTAAATGGACATGCTCAATTGATTTTTGGATTTCTTTGTTGGGGGGGGGGGGGGCAATTCTTTAAAAAATGGCAAGGGTATGTGTACATGTCAGCTGAGCACATGACTGTCACAGTCCTATTGTTTTATAAACTAGTTAAACCAGAAGCAAAGAACTGGCTGTTATTTTTATGAATTACATTTAACAAAGTGTGTTTGTTATACCTGAGCAGTCTTTCCTTCAATATTTCAACTTGCTCAATGCCCCTACAGGCCTACATTTGCTTTACCCGTGCATTTAGGCCACCAGGCCTTGTTATTATTCAAGGGGGACTTTCAGGTGGTGCGTTGATCGGCCGGTGATTTGAGTCAAATTTCTTTAAAATGTCGTAACTGCCATGAAGGTACAGATTTTCAAAAATGGGGACCCACACTCACCTATAGGCACTGAAGATGACAATATTTTGACTATGTCAATGTTGCAAAATAGAGTATGAGCATGTGACCAAGCTTGTCAGGGATTAAGTTTGCGATTATATCGTAACGAATTTGCTAAACCTTAAATAAAACATTTACAGCAGGTAACGTGAACAATAGCACTGGCTGGTGGTACAACTTACAGACCTGTGCACCATAACACAAATGGTATGTGAGAGTACAGACTAGGGCACAACAACAAAATGTGACTACCATCACCAGCAATGCAACTAGGCATTCCCAAATGTCGTTTTTATTCTACATGTCTACTTTCGCGTCACACTGTAGACATCGTCACCACCACCCAAGTTTTCTACGATGGCTAATAGAATCTCCATGTTGTGTCAACAATACATTGCCGGAGAAGCCAGTCAGTGTCAATGAAAGAACCAATCACACCGGGGCCAATTGGCCAAAAGTGGGACGTCGTGCATGTTCAACTGGTTCTACACAGTCTCACTCGATGATAGTTTGCATTAATACGATATGATGGGATACATGAAAATAACACACACACACACACAAACACACACACACACACACACACATATATATATACATACATATATATATATACATATATATATATATATATATATATATATATATATATATATATATATATATATATATATATACATGTATTTGCATATACGGTGACCCTCATGTGACCTTGATTGACAAAGGGTAAGAAGAGCAACTTTTTATCTATATTTCGCCTGTTTAACAACTATGTTGGTCGGAAAAAATTAGAAAAAGGAAAAGTTGTTGAAAATTTTCGGTAAAATATTTTTAGAAAAAAAAAGAATTTTGAATTTGGACCATAGACGTGCATATATTAGAGTATATTTGACCGGGTACAAGAATATACATACGTTTTATACTTTATGGTCACTTCAGGTTCAAATGAATTTCATATTTTAAATCTATGTTCATATCATGTCAACACAACTATTTTCATTCAAATGTAAAATGTCGCCAAAAGGCTATATCCATGAGATTTTGGTGGGGGCCTGGTCACAGTGTGGAATACAGGTTTCTTCCCATATACATACATACATATATATATATATATATATATATATATATATATATATATATATATATATATATATATATATATATATATATATATATGTATATATACATATATATATATATATATATACATATATATTATATATATATATGAAATGTATTTTATAATATATATATATATATATATAAATATATGTATGATAAAATACATTTCAAAACCAGTTTCTACTAATGCGTACATTAAGCATACCGTGATTCCGTATGCTCTTGGCCTGGGCGGCGGGGCGCCTTGCGGAATGGACAAAAGACGGAACAAAATCGTTGCGCAAACTGGACCATTACATCCATCTATAATAATGGAAGTATTTTCTTGGTGTCTCCAGATTGTTTGGGGACTAGAACTACCAAATTTGTCCAATTAAGAGACAATATTTTTTTGTAGCAATATTTCCAAAAGTCTCAAAATGATCAAAATATCCGGTGGGACATTGCCTGAAAAGACTCATGAAATCTATGGATGATAAATATTAATACAGTGCTATCTATTTATAAATGTTCGTTTTCTGTCGCAGTGAAAAAGATGAAATATGAATTTTCAGGGATATGAATAGCATGAGGTGTAACTTTTGATAAGAAATATTATATCAATCTATGAAAAGATCACTTAATGTTTCCACTTGAGACGTTACATATTCAGCTTTCGTTGATAAATGTTAATTTGTCAATTCGTGTCGCACACACTTCTGAGATCTACTTTCATTATAGCCACTATCAGGAAAACTTTACATGAAACATAATATTAATGAACGATTTGGCACATAACATTTGCAAATCGAGTAGCACTTGCATTACGAAAAGGACAGACAACCGAACCCAGTGAAACTGTGAAAGTTTACATTCGTAGCACATGACACGCCATACCGAAGTTGATCGGTGGGAAACAATGGCTCTCACATTACAATTGTCAGTCGTCTATTGTTGTCCATGTTTGATTGGTGACCTCTCAGTGGAAGAACCACAAGGCCAAGTTGCCCCCTGTTAATTTTATGATGCACAAATCTTCTGTGCGCTTCCTCAATATCTTGACCTTGTAATTCAATGACATACTTATGTGGTCAGTTTCACTAACAACCGGAAGTATATGGTGTGCCCAATGTGCACACACTTGAATGTTGTTACTCACCGTCACAGCCGGACAAAAAACCTTTTACTGCTCTGGGCTTCCTTATTTTTTATTCTGCTCTATATAAATTGCTATTCTTATATTACATACATACATACATACATACATACATACATACATACATACATACATACATACAGACAGACAGACAGACAGACAGACAGACATATTATAAAAACGAAAATACATGCATATGTACATTATAAAATATCCCCATTCTGAATAAATTTCAACATAAGTGAAGTTTCAGAAAAATAGAATAAATGCATCTACAGTTTTCTATATTAAGCTCAAAAACAAAACTTTTATAACTGTTTTGCTGCACTTATTTGCAATAATTCTGCTTTTAATATGTGGGAATACTGATTTTTCGTAGTCATTTAAGGCAAGTACTGGGTTATGCGTTGTGGTACCTTGGTTGAGTCCAATGTTGGAAGGGGTGGTTCAGTTGCGTAATATGAATTAAATGTCTTAATCCTGCGACCCTTCTATTCATTTGTGTTGATCCTTACTGCATTTGTTACGATTGCCAAAATAATTATTAGAATGTCGCATTTGGTCATCCTTTTTCACTACTTATGTTGGTATATTTACTTATTACCATGGACAAGAAACAGGTCATAAGAATGGAAGCTATGCTACAACGCAAAAGTTGGCACTAGTGTCACACGGAAAAGTTTTGTGGGCTCCAAAGCTTTTTGTATGGAATAAGACTCGCAAAAGTGTCAAAAGTATTTGTCTTTTCCGTTTTGCAAATGTAGCAATTTGTTTTTTTACTTAGAACTCCTTGTACAGTACTTGGTTTTGCTTTTGAACCGGGTCGGTGCCATTGAAATGCATACTGATCACATTGACGAACGTAATGTAATAATTCACTGAAAATGCAAGGACTTCTCACATGTACATACATAGACACATACATATACATGCATGCTTACATACATACATGCATACATACATACAAAATACATACTCACATACATACATGCATGAATACATACATACATACATTCATACATACATACATACATACATACATACATATATACATACATACATATATACATACATACATACATACATTCATAGAGATACCATAATTCATCATACCACAAAACAAAATCTTAAGGTTTACAATATAATTCTTGGCAAATTAATTCGAAATCTGAAAAAAAAAAAAACACTTTTACGATCATCAATTTGTAAAATTCAAAACTGACACAAAGGTGACTTGGAAGACTAAAAAGTTCTCCATACGAAAAATTGTAAGAAAGACTTCCCTTCTTTCTTTGAAATCGAAAACATAAAAGTGTCCAACAAACAAGAAATTGCTAAACGTTTCAATTAATTCTTCACTAATATAGGTCCCAAACTGGCTTGCCAAATATATGTGCCTAATCTACCACACTGCTCAGTTGTACGCTCGTTTTCCTTTACACGTATCACACATACTGATTGTCCTCAACATTCTGAATAAACTCAAAGGAAAGACTCGCTCTGGGTATGATTGTTTAACTATGCAACTTATCAAAGGCGCAAGTGTTTCACTAGCAAAGTCCATGTCCTTAATTACAAATCAGTCTCTCAGTACTGGTGTTTTCCCTGACAAATTAAAAAAAAGCAAAATTTGTACCCATATATATATATATATATATATATATATATATATATATATATATATACATATATATATATATATACATATATATATATATATATATATATATATATATATATATATATATATATATATACATATATATATATATATACATATATATATATACATATATATATATATATATATATATACATATATATAATATATATATATATATATATATATATATATATATATATATATATATATATATATATATATATATATATAAAGAAAGCACCCTAAAAGAAAATTATCGACCACCCCCTACTCCCTGTCATGTCTTTTTTTATAAAGCTGTATACAGCCAAATTTATGATTACCTTAAATCTAATCTTTTACTTTACGAAAGTCAGCATGGGTCCTAAAAGTTACATTCCACTGATACAGCTACATTTGAATTTCTTAACCGAATTTATAATGATCTTGATGCTGGTATACATCAGTTATGGTATTTTTAGACTTACCGAAAACATTCGACACGTTAGGTGATACCATTCTTTTTTTAAAGCTGGATTACTATGGTATTGAAGGTATTCCACTAAATTGGTTTCAAAGTTATCGTTTTGATCGAGCTCAATTTGTCAATTAGGATAGCATATGCTCTACAACAAAGGTCTATCCTGGGACCTCTTGTGTTTCTCATCTACATAAATGATATGCACTCAGCTTTTGATAACCTTTAGTCAACTCTGTGTGCAGATGATACAACATTACTGAAGTCTCTCTCTTCTTTCAACTTCTCTACTTGATCAACAGACCAAAATCTTTCCAACAATATAAATTCCGAACAACAGAGGGTACATAAATAGTAAGCAGCAAAAAAATATCTTTCAATATTTCAAAAAAAATATATATATATATGATCTTTCATTTTCCTCAAAGAAAAGTGTTGCCAGATTTAGACCTCAAAATCAATGACACTAAAATTCAAAGGGTGGATGAATGAAACATCGTTCAAGGACACCACATATACATAAAATTGGCTATAAACTCTCCCAAGCCATTGGCACTCTCAGGTGACTATGTTCCTATCTACCTTCTTCGGTGCTTCTTATATATAATTCTCTCTTCATACCTCATCCCAATTACTCTATTTTAGCTTCAGGTCATTCTTCTGACAAAATTTTTACATTACGGAAAAAGGAAATAAGATATAAATGCAACATCAATTTTCTTCCACATTCCGAACCTTTTTTCAAAATCTTGAAAGCCCTTAAACTCAAAGATACGTTACGCATGACAGCCCTTAAATTTTTTACAAAAGGTATCTAAAAAACCAACTTCCTCTCTACTTTAACAGCATGGTTTTGACTCAAACTGCTACACACGCGCATAACACCAGATACAGAGATGTTCTTCGATCAGATTTCCCTGTCAGAAGTTCCACACAAAAAGTCAGTACGTTTCTATACCCCTAATTTGATAAAAAAACAACTTTTTCAAATATAACAGAATAAGTCTCTACTCACTCTAACACTGGATTTTCTACTTCGAAATATGTTCAGTTGTAAATTGCTATATATGTAACCGAAGTTAATCGAAAGCTTGATAATACACACTTAAAATTTTATTTATGTTCTTGTTTTTTTGTTTTTTTTTTGTGTGTGTTTTTTTTCAGTCCCACCATGGCCTGAATTATTAATTGTCCCTCAGTCCCAGATAACCAGTGTTTATACTATACACAATTAGGTGCTAATGTTGTGATACTATGTTTTGTAGGTAGCTCCAGTGATAACGGAACTATTTAGTGCTTAACTGGAGTTACCCTGACAGTATATATATTTGAATGTTATTTTGTGTAATGTACTGTTTCGTCGATGTATTTGTTTCTTACTCGAAAAATATTATGTCTGATATGTTCAGTGTCATACAGTTGTCAAATAAAGCCATTTGAGCCCTTGAGTCCATCCATCCATCCATCCATCCATCCATCCATACATACATACAAAATACATATATACATACACACAAACATACACACATACATACATACAAATACACATACATAAAGAAATACATACACACATAAATACATACATACATACGTACCTACATACATACACACATACATTTATACACAAATACATATGTTTGTATTGGAAATGCAAAGATGGTGCCGACCGACAATCTTGACTGAAGTTCGGCCTTATAAATAATCACATGCTGAAAATTGCAGAAGACCATAATTGATATGTTTGTGTTCCGTGTTTCATTAGTACATCATAGCATTTGTCATTACGTATTTATCTATGTGATCGGAAGTCTCGAGTATCTTTCAAGCATGGCAGTTTGCGTGCGTGCGATTTCTAGTACCAGGTGACCAGCGCTCCTGCATTTTAGGTGCATGGGGCCTGTGGGTATTGTGGATGACAGAAACCAATAAAACAACAGTAACTAACACCAGTGTCAGAACACATCATTCAGAAATTATATCGAAACAAGGTCGGTATCTTGAAAATTACATCTATGTGTTAATGATGTGGAATGATTTCATAAGCACATATCAAATGGAAGCACTGACTCCTGACCATATAGGACATTCTACACAATCAGGAAGTCATGCTACATTCTGTGTTATGAACTTTAGTGTGACAAGTAGCAAGCAATAAATTTCAAATCTTTTTGATGGAGGCTTCTTGCGCCCTCAAATTATAACTCAAGAGCAAGGCGCCCCAGGTAACTTTTTGCTCAGGATCTGTAACATCTGATTTCTTTACATGAAACACGTAGTAACTGTATGTTCAAAATGAAAGTATTATGGACGATGTCAACAAAAGATTATTTCAAACTTCTTCATCATTGCAGAGGAGGACAAGGAAATGGATGTAACGATGTACACCTTTGGAATATTATCAGAACTCAACAAAGAATGACAACAATGCTATAACTTTAACAATAACAACATATTAACAATCGAAATCTGTACAAAGTAGGTACACTTAGTTCCACTGGTATTTCAACAGTCAAACCGTCTTATGTAAATCCTAATCCCTGGTGAGATTATCCACTGGTACTGTCCCACAGTTCCAAATCCTATGACAGGTGCCAAATGATATGGTACAAATCCCACAGAGGTACAGTTAGGGTCCAATGTGGTACTGAAACATGTGGTGCTGATCCAATCCCGCAGAGGTACGGTTTGGTTCCAATGTGGTACAATATACTAGTCCACTCACAGACAATGTCCCCACTGCACAGTTACAGAGTGTAAATGGATAGCACCAAATGTTCAAGTCCACTCAAGACCCTCTCCACCTTTCCCAGGTACAATGTAGACAATGCCTCACAGTCCCAATGGCTTGATGACAACACACAGCTTCTGTCAGATCCTTCAGAATTCTCTCTTTTCTCTGCTCTCTCCTGTTCTCTTCTCTGTTCTCCTGTCTCAGTCAGGAAATATCTGGTTTATATGGACACAAAGAAATATCACCACTGTTCCAGTGTTTTCCAATTACTCACACATCACTGTGCAGTTTGAGATCTGCCTTGATCACCTCACATGAATGTAGGTCAGCATTCTAGCTGATTCCACCTGTTTACTTATTACATGTGAGTCACCCACAAACAGGTTAACTTAGCGACCCTGCATAGTATTCATTGAACTCAAAAATCCGGTACACACTGAATGAAAACAGTGACCTGTCCAAATGAAAACAAACAGCCACACACATTTTCATAATGAATAAATAATGTGGCCACCAGAAAATTTCAAGTATTATTATGTGCATCCAGCACATTATGATACTGAACCATTCACTAAGAAGCTACGCCTGACACATTTAAAAACCCAAAGATATGCCACGTTTATTTAGTCATGGCATTTTTATCTAGGCAGACAAATACCTTGCATTTGAGAAAGGTGTCACTGCCCCAGGAATTGTAAATGCATCCAACTGCCTGCCAAGACCAGACCATGTAAGCCACACCCTGCTTCAAAGAAGGCAACAAGCTTTCAGATGTTGCAGATGCTGAGAGTTGTCTTCATATTGATAGTTTGCATATTTGGTTTCGCTATGGCTCACTTAATGGCACAGATTGCCTTAGAGAAAGACTTGAAAACGCTAGAGGAACAAATAACAACGGTACAAGTAATTGGCGACTTAATTCACGCCATTCAACTTGAGCAGCTTGAGAATGTTTTGATGCTTGGGATTGGGAACATAGAGCTGGCACTTAACCTTTCTTATTTCTACAATATCACCAACGAAAAAATAGATGTCATCACAAAGTGGCTTTCAGTGAAAGACAAATATTTTGCCAGTCTTCACACATTTAAGCAGTACATATAAAAGGAGAGGGGGAAAGTAGGACAAGGAAATGGGATAACACATGACGACCTTGTATTCTACAACCGTATCAACCAGATATGGATTAATTTCCTGACAAAGTTACTTCAGGATACTAACCATGGAAGGCCTTGGAAGTTCCTTCTAGCCTACGAAATGCTGATCAAAGCTAAGGAGAATTACGGCATCGAAGCAGCAATTGGAGTTGAATTTTACAGCACTTGCATTTTAAAAGATGTGCACTTTGAAATATATCTGACGAATCTGATTCTAGGAATTGCGCACAAGAAGACCTCTTTGTCCTACTTTATGCCGGCGAGGTTTCACACAGCTGCAGATTGCACACTCTCTAACCAAAATCGAACAATGCAGCTGATGCGAAACATAAACAACTTCAGAAAAGAGATCAAAGAGAATGTATCGTCTAGTTGCATGTCAGGGAGAACTCTACATTACGTCTATAGCATATATTCGTACAGAGAAAGATTGAAAGGCCATCTTCTGGACACGAATTCTTGCATTAGTTTTAAAATAAATTCACTACATAATTTGGTACTCAAACTACATGCTCCCAAAAACTCAGAAGTGAGAACATGAATTTATATGAGAAAAGTGAGCTCAAAGCTTTTGTTTACACCTTACAAGTTTTAGCAGTGCTGACCTCATGGACTTTGCTTGCATGGACATGATAATGAACTATGTCATTGTCTGCACAGTCATGAGTCCATAACCCCAGGCAAACAGGTGAGCCACTGAAAAAGGGTCACTCATTTGGAAAAGGAAACCAGTAGCCATGGGCAGAAGAATGTGCACGCTCAGACTAATCACCACCATTGTTCTGACTACTTTGATATTCTCTATTGATGTAAAAACAAATTAGTACAAGCCACTTACTGGGGCCAAAAATATGGAAAGCAGCATCTGAACCAAACCAGCCAAGTGTAGTCAGGCTTGATGTTCCCAAATTACTACATATTGCGTTTCTAGGAACAAAATATACTTGCTTTGAATGAGAACATCACCGAATTAAGCTACAAGTTTGCTACACACAATAATAAGAACACAGGACAGAAGAAGTAAGTATGTGCCACATTACAGCCAAAACAAGGCATAAAGAATGGCGACATTTTCTTTCAATGCGATTTTCTCAGAACTGTTTTTTACTCAAACTATGCGACTTGTATCTCGCCTCACGAACGAAAGGAATTGCCCAATCACATCTAAATGAACGGGGATGAAAAGAAAACACTCATTTCCAGGAGCAGTTCCTGTGACTTCTTTTTCTGACAATTCCCTTTTTGAGCAATATCTAGACAGAAAATGAAAAAACTGTTAGGAACAACTTCTAAATTTTATAACCCTTTATTTATACTATTTAAGGACTCCTCACTGAATTCTTGCTTGGGCATCTTTCTCTCTTTCTCTCTCTCTCTCTCTCTCTCTCACTCTCTCTCTCTCTCTCTCTCTCTCTCTCTCTCTCTCTCTCTCTCTCTCTATATATATATATATATATATATACATATATATATTATTTCTCTGCTTTTAATTTAGAAAAAATCCCGAAATCCCCCCCCCCTCCAAAAAAGTATGGATACAAATGTATGGGGGCGAAATTTCCGAAAATATGTATGTTTGCAAAGTTGCCAGTCTCAGAACGCACTGCCTACAGATTTTCTACCTTAAATGAGCGCGCTTTGGCGCTCAACACTGTGAGACCCGGTCGAAGAGGTCAACGCAGTGCTCTGACGTTTGATTGGTTACAACAAGACTGATAGACTGAGCAGCTATCAGTGGCGCAGGTTAGGTGCAGGTTTGCTGGCTGGGCCACAGTATCAGGGTTACTATTCTAATTCAGTATGTTTTCTGATGTGAGAAATTGTGGGTGACGGAAAGTTACATTGGATTGTTTTCGGCGGCTTGAACAGAAAAGAGTTAAAAGCAGGGTACCGGTGAGACTGGTCGATATTACGACTCACTACAACTAATATTTTGCAGCTCATGTCAGTTATACTTGCAGAAGGAGAATGAAACCACTGGTATATACATGATATATCTTTTTGTGATCAAATATTCATACCTTTGACATGAGGGCGCATTAATCACAGATATTTGCCAGACTTTGCAAAATCGCAGGCAAATATTTGTTTGTGTGATGAAACAATATTCATAGACTAATAATATGTGCTGATGCCCTGGATGTAAGTGCATTTTCTCAAAGTTGTATGCAGTGTAATATTCTCAACTATATGCCTATTGGCTTGATAATAGTGCAACACTATATGGCTGATTACAGACTTTTTGCCTATGGGAAGCTAATAACACCGAGACAACTGCACACATGGTAAATGTTGGACTGAGGATAGACGTTAAAATTGTTTTGCTCTCTGCAGAACGAGGGGAATGGCTGTTTATAATCTACGGAGAAAGAAAGAAAGAAATTATGTTTCACAGTTCACCGCAAAATACTTAAGTCAGAATGCCATCCGAAAGAGACTCAAATCTTAATACTAACATATCAAACAACCAGAGATGATTCAAAATGCAACTGCAGCAAAAGTGGTGAAAGACCAAATTTTAGATTTGTGGAAAGGCGATTAGGTTTGTCTTGCCGTTGCAAAGCAGCTACAAAATCTTATGTGAAAGTCACTACTTGATCACTGTATGTTAAAATTGAATTTTAGCAAACACAACACAATATTATTCCAAGAAGAGCCCTAGTCTTTGCACTGGACACAATCCATTCATTGTTGCTTTGAGGAGTAGTTGTTGTCATAGCAAACAGTTCAGATGCACATGTGAAATAGCACTGGCTCATTATGGCTGAAGATTTAAGCCATAATATCATTTTATCAAAATAATCCACCATGGACAACTGATATAAATTACATATGTTGTCATGTGGAAATCAAGATTGTGTGATGAAAAAAAAATTATTCCTACTACTGATGAAACATACCGTGCAAAGCCAGAGCCGCACGATAGTAGTCAATACTGGTACCCCCCCCCCCCCCGAAACAAATAAGTAAATAAAAAATTAAAGAAACGTAAATAGCAAGTGTACGCCTGTAAGGTGATCACTTGACTCATGGCAGGGTTCAAAATTTTAAAATCAATCAAATGTATATCGATAATCACCATACACAAGCGAACGTTATACTTACAACAAAATAAGGCCAGAAATATTGAACACAAGCAATTGGAACATCACCCATTAAAATGAAATACCGTTTAAACGTACTAAGAGCATCAGCGCTTTAAACGGGGGGGGGGGGGCGTAGGGCGAACTGTATGAAGATTGTTCATGTTTGTTCAGAGCTCACCAGTTGTTGGCCGTAGTGTTCCTCCCACCCCCAAATGTAGCATTCGGCAAAATCTCATTGCCGCTTGCAAAAATAGGGCGCTATCGTAGTGTCTTATGGAGGCATCTCTGGTGCAAGAGATCAAAAGTACCTTGCGATCTAATCATAATCAGCTTTATATGAATATAGTCGAACATACTAGAAATGGGACTTGTGTGCGACACACACGCACACACACACACTCTCTCTCTCTCTCTCTCTCTCTCTCTCTCTCTCTCTCAGACACACACACACAGACACACACTCACACTCTCTGCACCTGTCTTGGACCAGTCAAGATGCTAAATTCTCTTACCTTCCATATTTTGAAACTCACATTATCTATAAAAAAAATCGCCAACTTTTCTTGATTTGAAACTGACCATTACTTATTGTGTTATATTAGTAAGACTTGTACATGAAAAAAACAACAAGACGAAACATGGACAAAATATAATGTACCAGGAGATAGGAAACGTGCTATAAGCAAATAGTTTGTCAAGTTTGATATGCCTGATAATGAAAAAAAACACAACAACCTTTTGTGTTAGATTAAGTCATTGTCAGTGACATTTTCTTTCATAATCTTATTCATTTTTTGTTGAAAATTAACAAATTCATGACAATTCGATGTCAAATTCCAAATGCAGCTCTTGGTGTGCCTTCCCATTATGGAAGAAACAGGTACTTACATAACAATGGACTAAAGGGGTGGTTCAACATTTTTAAGATATAATATTAATACACAGAGTACTCTGTTTAATTACCCCTACCCCTCCCCTACACAAAAGTACTTTTTGGCTGTTGAAAATATGGGCAACCTGGTGAAATTGTACAACAGGTATACAAAAACCACAAAAGAGTATCTTTTTCATTATTCCCTTCCGCTAAGAAACAGTACTTTTTGACCTTTGAAAATGTGGATGACCTGATGAAATTGTACAACAGGTTTAGCATAAGCCGAGGGTCTAGTTCCTCCCTTGCTCGTTAGATGTCCTCGGCTGCAAAGAAGTAACATGTGGCCGCCGCCATTTTTTTCTCCAGTGAAACTCACTGTGAGAGCCAGTTACAAAAGTTGACCTTGTATCTGATCATAATAAAGAGCTTGTTTCTTCAGATGCATTTCGCCGTTGTGGTGCTCAAGAAAGGGGAAGTGGGAAGTGCTCCCCAGGCAAAATTTGCTCATCACCGCCAGCATATGGGCACTTCACCTCAACTATTCCAGAGTCTAAGATTATGCCGTCAGGTGTGGCAGCAAGAAAGGGGTATTCCTCAGAAAAAAAGAAAAAAAGGGTATTCCTCAGAAACAAGGAAAAAAAAGGGTATTCCTCAGAAACAAAAAAAAGGGGTATTCCTCAGAAACAAAGAGACCAGCATCGTTCACTTGTAATCCAGTTGCCAGAGAAAACTGTTCTTTACCAATGGACTCGTATTGCCTGCCGTGCAATACTGCTTGATTCATCAAGCTTTTTTAGGTTTATGAATAGTTTCACAAAGTTTATGGATATTTCTTCTCTCTGTCAGGTGGGTGAAGGCACCAAACTTGGATGCTGTGATCCTCCACTCCCGCTCCTGATGCCAACTAAGACTTTTACTGTGCTTGTGTGTTTGTGTCTCTATGATGGAGATCTCATCTGTTGTGACCTGGAAAGAGCAACACAAAACTTTTTTATAACAGTATTAAACTGAAAGGGAAACAGAATGTAAAATGACTTTAAGTGACAAAGTATAATACAAACATAAGTATGCGTTATAGTTTTTCAGTTAAAATTAGTTTACATTCTGTTTTTTTTTTCCAGATTAATATTGTAATATACTGTTTCCCCCTTTTCTTTTCTGTATTATACTGATATGAACTGAAAGAAGAATGTCATATAATATGTACAGTCAGGCCGCCTTTAACCGTCACTTCATAATTCGGCACCCTTGAAATTCGGCAGCAATGAGCTGTGAACCGATTTCCCCCATTGATTTACTACATGATAATCCGGCACCCTTGAATTTCGTCACCGGCATGTTAATTGAAGAACAAAAGAGCTTTTTTCGTTGTAATTTGCCTCTTTAATCCGTCACTTGATATTCAATGGAGCATATACCTTGCAATTACATACCTGATTGCGCCGTACCGCTAAAACAACAATCACCTGACAAACAAGTTCCGAGTTGATTAGACGTTGCATTGTTCCTGCCTTAAATGGCTAAAGTTCATTGCAATGGCCAGAATCCAATGAGGGATTTTGTGGTGACCACGTAGCAAAAGTTAAGCTCATCGTAGAACAGTTAAAAGATTTGAATTGCAATGGCCAGAATCCAATGAGGGATTTTGTGGTGACCACGTGGCAAAAGTTAAGCTCATCGTAGAACAGTTAAAAGATTTGAAAAGTGAGAGCAGTAAACAAAAAAAGATTTCGGATTTCTTTGCGCCAAAATAAGATATAAAAGGCAAAATATGTCCAAATACATAAGTGAGATTAACATTGGGGTTGGCACATTTATGCCCGCTCGCTCCATTAATTTTGAACGTAACATTAATTGTACATATGGATATGGATATGAATACACTGAATTAATTTTTTTTTCTTTTTTTCTATAATTTGCACGTTTCGTTATTAAATTTTCATATGATTGGTAATACGTGTATGTGATTTGTTTTTATTTACTCATTGTTAGCTGCAAATTTGGTCTCTTATTCTCTATATATCCTGGTGAATTATACTGTGATTTGTTAATCTGGCAGCCTTGTTAATCCGGCAAAATGACCAAAAACAGATGGTGCCAGATAAGCGCGGCTTGACTGTACTAAAAAACTACAATACATATATATGTATGCACTCCGGCAGTAGACTTTTTTCTTTTACCCATGTTGATACATGAACAGCGATAGGACTGTTGATGCAATATGGTTGTACATGTATGCATCAAAGTACAATCCTTGTTCCTGTACCTTGTGCCTAGGCATAAACTTTTTTTTACTTTACCAATATGTTGATTCAGGGCAAGAGGTTTGTGGAGAACAGTGAGAACATTTTTTTCTTTGTTCATTAACTCATGCCTAACTGTACAGTCATGACAGTATTTATTAATTTCCCTGTTGTTTCATTAGTGTTATTATTATTCAGCCGTCTAGTGTCTAGTAGATAGAACCATGTGTCTTGTCTTCTTTCGAGTACCCAGCATGTATTCTGTAAGTGGCAAGATACAGTAATCATGGTCCATGGCTGCTGTTTGGATATCTGCATTGGAGTGAAAGTACTTGATTGCCAAATCTTCTCTTGTGTTGGTCAGGTAGTAGAAGACATTGTTATTAACCATATCATTGTGCCAAGTTGTGTTTCTAAGTTCAACTGGTCTTGGGTCATCCAAGTTCATTTGTCTTCTACGGATGAGATCATGTGCTTTCTTGGGGGAACCTGGAATAGATGTATAAATAAAATATATAGAATGCAAAGCCAAAAGTTTGTTGTTTTTCTTTTCCTGTAGAGCTTTAGGACTCAGTGTCAAAAGCACTTGCCCATAGGTAGTTTTACTTGTTTTGGACAACTGGACAAGCACTAAAAATACTGTTGGGAAATGAAAAGAAGAATAGAATTATGTGGAGATACTCCCAATATTGCATAATGCCCTACTTTTTTTTGACCAGATGAAAATGTAGCTCCTGATCAATTAAAACATGTTGCCTACCATCATCGGCCCCTGTGGATTGGTGAAAAGTTTCCAGCATTTCTCTGCAGCTCCTCTGTTCAGCAAGATCATCGTAACATGCTTGCATGTTCCATATGGCTCTTTACTTGAACGACCCTCACAGTCTCCATGCTGGATTTCCCCTTTCTCATTCACAATGGTTTTCACATTGTATGTTACCTGAGGAAGGAGAAACAAGACTTTAATATGTATGAAATACGAATCACTGACCAGTACATAAATGACAAGTTCAAATATTGTGAATTAATAATGCTGTGGATTCATTGTATTTCACTGGGTTTTTATCTTCCCTTATTTTACTGATGACAAAGAACCATGAAAATCATGCAAACAGTAGAGCATTATCTTAACATAGATTTAATGATATTGGGAACTTCATCAAAACGGTGAAATTAAAATGTATGTAAAATGTCTGAAATGCAAAAAATGGAGAAACAAATGAAAATATCTGCATTCACAAGATTTTGGAATTTCTTTTGTTTAGACCTGCTGACTTCATGCTGTTCGAGAAATCGACACAGACAGGTATGTATAAATATGTACATTTATGTAGTAATCTGCAATAAAAACCACCTGACGGAACCACTTGCTTAAAGGACTGTGTTGCCATTTTAAGGACCATATAGTGACTGAGACTTTTATCATTCCCACCCTTATTTTTTTCTCCGTATGTTTTATTCTCATAGTTTGTACTCATGTCTGCGTAGGGTGTATACATATATATATATATATATATATATATATATATATATATATATATATATATATATATATATATATATATATATATATATATATATATATATATATATACTTTTGAAAAAGTTAAAAAAACTACCTTTATCCTCATAGCCGCTCTGACGAGGCCTATGGAATAAATCTGACCATCCTTTCTGAACATGCTTCATTCTGCTCCTCTCTTTGACTCAAGGAGCCTCTGGCTCTTTCCATTGCTTTTGTTTCTATCGCTTTTGTGTCTCCTACATTGTGTTCATCTGTTGATTGTCTTAGCTAGAAATATTATTCAACATGTTATTCATATAAATATACGTGGAATATTCTCAAGGTTCTTTTCCGTCAACGTTATGAAACTACATCTAGGCCAGTCCAGCATCACATCAGTAATGTGGGTAATAATAAGATCTCCTCTGGAGTCCTTATTTTTGTCATATGCCTCTTATCTGAAATAAAGAAAAAAAAAAAAAGAATAAAATAAATAAATAAGTAGGTAGGTAAGTAAGTAGGTAAGTAAGCAAATAAGTGAGTAAATAAATAAATAAATAAATAAATAAATAAATAAATAAATAAATAAATAAATAAATAAATAAATAAATAAATAAATAAATTAATAAATAAATGAATGAATGAATAAATGAATGAATGAATGAATGAACGAACGAACGAACAAACAAACAAACAAACAAACAAACGAACGAAGGAACGAAGGAACGAACGAACAAACAAACAAAGAAACAAATAAATAAATAAATAAATAAATAAATAAATAAATAAATAAATAAATGAATGAATGAATGAATGAATGAATGAATAAATAAAATAAATAAATAAATAAATAAATGGTATTCTCAGTAAATGGCTTTGGTAAGCATAGTGACTTTGTTCCTAGAGATTTACTTACAGGTTACTTCATTAGGATATTTACATATGGAGAATAATAGACTGGATGTATATCCATATTTATGAATTTAAAGATAGCCAGCTAGGGGTCCTCTTCAATCACAATATGTTCATGCTGCTCACACATCATCTCCCTGCCCTAGAAACCCATAGGGGAAAACATCTACAGCACATCGGTTGACACTGTATCTTATCATAGAGCTACCACTAGATAGCTCTATGATCTAATGTCATGAAACAGTGACCAAGAAGTGCCCTCAAAATGGTAACAAAGAATGGGAGACGACAGAAGAAACAACGATGCCAGTTTAATATGGTAACTGGTAAAAAATACGGTGTTATTATAAATTAACTTTTCAGCACATGCCCTGTGCTTGTTAAATTTGCATTTGATTTATTTTAGCTCCAGTATTTTTACAAAAAAGTCCTGGCTTGTTGTGTATTCAAGCCGGCTGCTTGCCTTTGACCAATAACGCACAGACTGATAACCTGCAACTGGTTATTAACGAAGAGGTGTTGCAGCTCCCAGGGGTCACAGCTGGGTACAAACGCAACTGACACAGTTACACAAACTTGCTGCTACTCTGTTAGGCCTTATACAGGGGTGCGGCTCATCATTAAATAAGCAGTAAACATGGCCTGCTTTCATATCAAATAACCTATTCCTGGGTCTAACGTTATTATTTAGCAACAATATTTGTGGCCTGGGTTTAGTTGCATAAAATGCAAGCTAACGCAAACAGTTATTAACTATTTCATGTTCAGAACACGGAATGAATGTTCATGTTTGAACCTTTGTCGAACGCATGAAACAGAATTTGAAGAAAATCTGGATCATGCTTGCCGGAAGGTGTTCATAAATAACCCATAAAATCGAGCTGATGACACATGCCTAGCCACTAAATCTGCCTTTCTTCCAGTTCTCACAGCATTTCGTCCTGCTAACTCTTCTTTTAAGCGCACTAAAATCCAACTCCCGTAGTCGGCCATGCTGTTACCCTGCCGCAAGCTGCAAGCGGAACTTCTGCAGCCCCTGCGCGACATCTGGCGACAGTTTTTGCCGGGCTTAGTTCATTCAAAACCCACGAAAAAGCTAACACACTTTCAGTCCTTTTTCAGATGAAAATGTGTAAGCATTATTCACTGGACCTACAATAAGTAATCAGATCTTTTCTTTTTTTAGTATCCAGTGAATAAAATGCACAAATTGTTGATGATCACTTAGTCGTCATTTTATTGGAAATTTAAAATGCACATCCGTAGTGAACCCCTTCCCGCTAGCGCACTTTCTGTACTCTTGCATCAATGATAAAAATGTCGAACAATCCCAAGAATTGTTTCTCAAGCACAAATGACACATGCACATTTTCTTTGATTTTATTCAACAAGTATGGATAGCACACTACACTTTATGCCTTGAATACGGTGTGCAGGACATCTGATTTATTCAATACACATATTCCACGATGTGCACAGTCATCTACATTTACTTTTAAGGAATTTGACATACTAAAGCATGGTTCTAAAATACAGCAAGCATTTCATTGATACCACTGACTGCACATGTATCCGAGTCCGAAGTGAAGATACAGGTATCTCAACATACATCTTGTTCAACAACTTGCAGAAATATTGTTAATACAAGTGCATATTGTTACTATAGAAAAGGAACTTTACACAACTTATTTGTGTTTAAATTGTTACCTTCTTATCTGATTAAGTGGGTGATTAGTTCCGATGGCCGATTTTGACAGCAAAACCCACAGCCCACTGGTACAGCTAAGCAGGAAGTCTTCAAGCTTTTTGAAGCACTTTTATCATTTAATCTTCCTCTTTGTCATATTTTGATATAAAAATGTAATCAACTCCTGGTGACCTAACCTTCATCCTGTTTCCTATGATGACAACAGAGCTGAAGAAATGGCAAAAAGCTGTATATAAAGCCATGTGGCTTTCACCATCATCTGGTTTCATGGCATCTTTGTACCATGATGTACCTATGCCTTTATTCAACGCTAGTCACGAGAATTTTGACAAGGTATTGGCGATGTTCAACAAGATGAACAGTCCTCACATCCAAGGCAGAAGCGGAAGAAAGTGTCTTCATGGGTTTTTTAGATGTGAGGAAACCTTATGACAGGGTATGGAGAGATGCCCTGTGGAAAAAACTAAGTGGACTAGGATTTGGTGGGAACTCTCTAGAAATTCTAAACGCTTTGAACGAAGATGTAGACTGTAAACTTTCATTAGGAACGGCAGAAATAGAGAATGCACGCAGGGATGTGTGCTGTCCTCGATTTTGTTTGCCCTGTATATCCAGGAGTTGCGGGACCAGTTAATGGAGTGTAATAAGGGAATTAAGTTGGTGACCTGAAAATTCCAGGTCTATTTATTGCAGATGACATTGCACTCATGACAGAGTCCCAGAGAGAACTGCAAGAGATGCTGAACATAGCAGGGGAATACTGGAATAAATGGAGGTTAGAATTTAGTAAGGATAAGAGTAAAGTGATTACTCTTGGGAACAAACCCAGATGGAAATAAAAAAATGGAGAATTGGGCAGTTCCAACTTCCAGAAAGTAAGGAACAGTGAATTGAAATCGGGGAGGTTGATGAGTAGGAATACCTAGGTGTTAAGAAAAAAGCAACGGGAAAAGGTATGTTCAGGTATCAGGTGGAGAAGATTAAACAGAAAGTGAAGCATACAAAAGGAATGATTAAAGCTACTGCACTGAACAGTTTCAACAGAGCATACACAGGAAGGGTATTTTGGGATAGAGTTGCAACACCAGAGGTGACATATGGCTTAGATGTTATTTCAATAAGTGAGGGAGATATCCAGGAAATGGAGAAAGAACAGAATGAGATGGGAAAATGGATGCTGGGAGCACCACCATGTGCAGCAACGGAAGCAGTCCTAGGAGAGTTAAGATGGAATAAAATCACAGACAGAATTGCCAAAGCAAAGCTCAAGTACTGGGGATATTTACAGGCAATAAATGAATTCAGGTGTTGCAGAAAGGTCTACAACGAAGTAGTCAAGGAACAGACAAAATGGTTCAAAGATATAAATAAGTTGGTAGAGACATACGAATTAAAAGGGTATGATGGGTTGATGACTTTAAAGTGTATGTAGGTAGGACTGTTACAGAGGGTTGGAAGGAAGACTGGAAAAGGGGAGTCAGGAAAAAGAGTACATTAACAGCATACAAGGTACTAGAAAAACCAGAGAAAAGTGTGTGTTGGCATGGAGGGAAGGGATCCTTTTTAAAGTAGGGCAGGAGAGATCAATCTAGAAAAGAGAAAACAGAAGTGGACAACAGGTAGTAATGGTAAATATAAGGTATGTGGCTTTCTGGGAGGCAGGAAATGCGCTAAAAGTGTACAGGACTACCTGGTAGGGTGCTGGGAGAAATGAAATGGATTGATAGGGCTTGATAGCGACATGGTAAATTAAAATTTCAGAGTACAGGGAGGAGAGGAATGGTAGTAGCCCGTCTAAAGGCGTCCATGGGGTCCCACATGGGAAATGCCTGAGCCTTCGAGGCAGGGATAGGGAGTATGAGGGAAGTTCTTTTTTTAGGGGGGGGGGGCTACAAGCGATGAGTGTGACGGAATATATCCAGGGCCAGGGGCCCACCACAGCTGTGAGAGAGTGTGTGGTGGACCCTTTGCAACTAGTCCTGGAAAACATAGCAGCATGAGCTGATTAGGATAACCATGGTTTCCTCCACTTCATCAATTTTTCTTTTTCTTTCCTTTCCTTTTTCCTAGACCACTTGTATCACACAGGACCACAGCGCATAATCGGAGAGCCACAGCAGTATTATTATCCTGGTCCCCATTTCTGAGCTTCTGTCGGTGACCAAGGACACACAAGAATATTGTAAACTGGTGTGTAATTCAAAGAGACCATTCACCTTGAAGTACCCAAAGCATAGCGAAAGGCTCATTCTCTCCTTCTCCTGTGGTCACTGGACTCAGCATGGTTCCCCAGCAGAGCTTTTAAGTACATTGTATTTTGCCACAAGCTGCACATATATTTTTACTCCAACTTAAACCATCTGGTACTTGCATGGAAGAATAAAGAAGCTGAAGATAAATGATTATGCTGTACATTAGTGACTTGAACCTGATGATGTATACTACAATGATCCAGGAAAAGAAAACAAATTTGGTAATTATTCATTCTTAGATTAAAAATAAACCTTAACTGATATTTTAGCTTCTGACAATATAAAGGAAATATTGTGATGAAAATTACAACGTCCACTTCTTAGGAATATGTAAAACTTGATGAAACCCTAGGATAAAACGAAAACGTGAGCTTTTGATACAAATATGAGATGATCAGACAATAGCAAGCACCATTATTGTATGCATTGGGCACATAATGTCCACAAATGTTTAGAACATGTTATTTTTGTCACAACCCAAAAGGCATCAAAAAGGGCTGTTGTGATGAAAGTGTTCAAGTTCATTTTGTGTTGATCTTTTTGTTTAATACTGTACTTTTGTATGCACAAACACAATTTTTTAATTTGATGAACATGAATTCATTTGCATAGTTAGTGTAATTGACTACCAGTATGGTGAAAATGACCATTTCTTTTGTAAAACTTCAAAAATGAAAACAACTACATAAATTACAAACTAAAAACTGTATGTACTCATGTTGTATTCTTTACATGCTCCCAAAATATAACAGGTTTGCCATTTCTCAATATTTGCATTTCCTACCCATGAATTTAGGCACAGAACGTGTTTAGCTCCCTGTGCTGAACCCATCTAGCAAGATATGTGCATTAATTTGTGGAATGGCTAGCTGCAGAGGTTACAGTGTGGGAACTCTGTTGACCTTGGCAGGCCACAGCAGCACACCACATCATCATACACATATTTAGTTGGGAGAAGAGCAGGAAGAAGACAAATAAGAAGAGAGAGAGAGGAAGAGAACAGTTGGTAGTTTATTGAGTAGATTGCCAAACACTATTTGATGAAGGCAATTATGTGCAAATACATGAAATCCAGGACAATATTGCACTGTATTGATTTTTTTAAAAAGAAATGTGACACGGTATTTGCAAGAACATTACGAAATTTATGATCATAAACAGAAGCTACGATCAAAAAAATAAAAATAAATAAAATAAACAAAACAAACATGTAATCAATTACAATTAGTGAATTAAACCTAAGTACACTTCAACACAGATCTGTGACTCAAATTCATTTTCTGCATTCAACAATTGAATGCAAAAAAAAAACAAAAACAAAAAACAAAAAAAAACAACATTGCAATTTATATTACCCTTTTTAATGTCATCAGTTCTAGCCTGCATTTTGAGCAGGTTTTTTGTTTGTTAAAGCTTGACCTTGGACAGAAGATGTAAACCTACACTCCTAGGGAATAAAATGTTAGCATACATGAACATGGATTTCATTTTAACTTTTTTGGGCTTTCACTACTGAATAATTCAGCATCAAATGCTACTACTACTACTACTACTGCTACTACCACTACTACTACTACTACTACTACTACTACTACTTCTACTACCACTACTAATTTTATCTACTAATAAGAGTCAATAATGAGTCATCAGTGATACATCAATACATAGATACAGTGAAACCTGGCTTGAAATACCACTCGTAGGGATAAGCAAATTGTACTCTTGAGACAGGTAGTCTTTCATAGAAGACATATATAACAATTAAAGACCGAACCAAGTAAGAAAGTAAGTGCAAAAGTCATCTTTCAAGGCAAGTGGTCTCTCAATGGAGTGGTCTCCCAAGAGAGGGACCTCTGTACATACAAAGTCATCATGGTAGTATTAATGAATGGTCTGATTCAACAACACCAGTTTTTGGCTTGGAGCAATTATAATTCCTCCAAGCTAGGTTCTGAAGAGAATTCTCCTAAAAATCTTTACATAGTCTCACCTGTTGGGGTTGTCTGTCAAAAACATTATACTACTTGCCTTACCCAAACTACCTGTTTGGTTATCAGCACTGCCCCCCCTTCCCCGGGGCCATCTGTGTGATGTGAACATGCTGCCTGAAATTTGACAGGGGAGGGTCATAACACATCAAGAAGATTTTCCCCTCTGGATTCTAACTAAAGCAATACAGAGTGTTCCATAGTGGCCCGGTTGTACTTGTACTAAAGTCCACTTGCACAACCGCAATGTAGCTGCCATCTGCAGGTCTGATTACTTCTGCTAAAAATATGCTTGCTTTGACCATGTCAGATAAAACAAATGATCGCCTCCAAATCAATCCACTTTCATAGAATTCCTGTGACATCAAAAGCCATGTGGTTTTCCTGTTTAATCCAGTTTTGAGCATCATCAGTAGGGCTATTTTTAGACCCAGGTGGGGCTATCCTTTTTAAACCCCTGTGGAATGAGGCACTGTATTTTTAATCCCCTGTAGAATGTGGGGCTGTCATTTTAATGCCCCGTGGAATGTAGGGCTATCATTTTTAAACTCTGGTAGAATGTGGTGCTATCATTTTCTAATACCCTGTGGACTATGGGACTTTCTTTTTTAATCCCCTGTGGAAGTTGGGGCCATACAGCAATCCTATGTAGCCGATGGAATAAGGTTTTTAAAGAAAGATAAATCTCAGAATGGAACGATGATGAACACTACAAAATCACTAAAAGCAGATATACTTTTTAAGATGACACACTCCATTGAGTGTAAGAGAGAAAAATTTTAGTGCATTTGTTTCACTGCCACAATATGGTAAGCAAATCAAATGCACGCAAGCATCCATGCACACCAAGTTTTATAGTATTGTGGTAGGCTTCATTTTTCCTGTTTAATCTTAGAAAAAAGGCTGGACACCATATGCTACCTGGGATAAAATGCATACCATCTCGAGGCCTTTGGCTTTGCAAACCCTTGATCTCTTCTGGATGATATTGTTATCACAGTTACCATCATAATCATCATCACTTTAACGACCATATGGATAATGCCCAGAACAAAACGGTAAAGCCGTCCCACTATTTGGTCCATTTACTGTTAACCTGTGTCATTAAGAGTTCATTACATTAACCCGACTCCCACCTATTTTTATAACTATCACTATAATTTGATTAACTTTGGGACGGGGATATATATTTTACGTGTACATTTATTGTTATGCTTCATCGTATTATGATGGCATAATGTTGGTATGAGTTCTATCTGATGTGACTGTGTAGGACCGGTATATTTGTTGAGAAAATATCGTGTGCTATTCTTTTTCTTTTATGTATTTATCTAATTGGTTTTGTTCTGTTATAGACACACACACACACAAACACACACACAAACACACACACACACACACACATATATATATATATATATATATATATATATATATATATATATATATATATATATATATATATATATGTATGTATGTATTAATGGTCATTCTATTCGGCGGTGATAAACAACATGCTTATGTTAATAGGAGTAGTTTCAAGTTTCTTGTATATTTCATATTGTAGCTAAAATTTTTACTTCCCTAAAAGGTGGTAAAAAACTTAGTGACAGAAGCAATTAAGCCCCCAACATGCATCTAGTCAGGAAGAAAAATCACTGGCATATATTGCAGTATACCCAGTATAACACATTTTCCTTGCGTTTAGGTTTTTTTTCCATGTCAGGATATAGACTGAATATCAGTTTTTTTCCCGCTTTGTGCAACAAACACTACACTTGCAATAGTGTGCTATTAACCAGGAAGACTCAAAAGAAAAACACAAATAGTGAAACTTTTTACATTTTGCGTTTTGGGGGAGGGGTATCTATCGCATGTAAACCAATTGCGATAGTAAACAATGATTGAGCTTTCATATCAATGGAGCATAGGCTCCATCAATGTTTCGTGGGGGGGGGGGGGGGTGTGAAGCATGAAACGTATTTTTGTTGTCATGGGGTCTCATTGGGGAATTTTGAAATTTGTTAACGCCACAAAGCACAGCTCTTTAACACAGTTTGATTACCACAGAAGCCTACAATATTGATGACTGCTTTCAAGAACACATCGCAATGCTTTGTTTAATTTTTTTTGAGGATCATCAGTAGGGGTAGAGAAGTATCATTTGAAGTGACTAAAGACATCATTAATTCAGCATAATCTTTGTTGTAAATCTCATGTACGAATATGAGATGCGCCTTTTGTTTCGAATGCTCTATGTAGGGTTTGGTGACATGATAATATCTTTTCTCCAAATTGCAATTATAATCACTTGATACCTTCAATTCTGGCCACAAGGGACACCTGTGGGGGTCCAAGCGCACTATCATTCATTTCTTTACTGATATTCATCGTTAATGTGGCCTTTCTGAACTCCAACCCACTCAGAGAAGGGCGGAGGAAGAAAAACGTATGGTAAATATGATGTAAACTGTTACACTTCATTTTTTTTCTCAATTTAACGACAACATTAAGCAATGCAATCATAAACGTGCCCATTAATATAAGTTTGGTGATGAATTACAGGCGGCAAAGAAACCTGAACAAGATATGAAAACAATTAAAGGATTTAAGCAAATTACGAGTCGACTAATGATTAATAATTTATTGCTATATTTTTGCAGTATATTGATTAATGCTTTGCGACTGAGGGATTCATGCCCTTTTCTCGGTCCACTAGTTGAACAAAGTGTCTGAAGCAAAGCGAGGATAGCCGTAGACATGGCAGGTCTCCTCTGAATATGTCATTGAATATACTTTGTGACAGAGCAATAAATACCAATATAAGCTACATAATGGACTAAGCACAGGATTTGATTTGGTGTTCACACTGGACTGTCGACTTGTTCGACTGGATAACTATATTGCAGATATACATGTAGGCTCAATGGCATTTAAAAATGAGAACTTCAATTGGGAAACTCACAAAACAGTGTGCAGCCTGTTTTGCCTAGCCATAGAGAAGTAGTTAGCGTAGAAAAAAAATTAAGCATATGCATCATGGTGCTCATTTTGGCAAAAAATCCCTCGCTTTCTTTTTAATACAATTTACCTGTACAGTTTTACTGAAAGAGACTGTTTTGCGGCAACTTTACCATCTAAAAAGTGTATCACAAAAGTGGGTCCATTTTTAGAGGTAGCCCAAACTAAGTAGCTTTTTGCAAAGTGTTCGGTGGGGTCGAAGTGTGAGTTCTTTGACACTAGTATAAAGTGTCGTTATCTTATATTTAAACTTTAATCGTACACATATTCTTCCATTATGAAAATAAAGTTGGGAAATAATATTTCCACTCCTGTTGATCATTGCTTCTAAAGACACGTTTGGTCCAACAAAAAGTCATATTTGCTCCCGGGAATGGTTGACGACGCCAATTTGATCCAAAACAGTATAATCAGAACTTTCTGCACATTTAGGTCTTAGATCACTTTTCATATGGACGACATTGATTACGGTGATATGGTGGATCCGTAATTTTTATAAATTCATCGGTTGTTTTAAACATATTGTATTATTTTCAAAAGCAATTGGTGAGAAGGCGAAGTCTATATTAACCCCTCTTGCCAAAAAATAGAATTAAAAAAAAAAACCAAAAAAAAAAAAACCGTACAATGAAAAAAAGTAGATGCACCACTAGACAAGACTTGACATGAATACACGTATGGAATGGTTACAGCACATGGACTCAACAGATAACACAGATGAGTTGCGACTGTGCAGTTCTACTTGTCAGCACGTCAATATGATAAATTAAAATGCCTGCTAGGCAAAAGGAATCGTGTCTTGTATCAATTTTATAACACCTTCCTAGATTTCTAGTTTTACATAATTTTGAACGAACGCAAAAAAAAAAGAAAGGGATAAAGAAAGAAAATAAAAAGAAGGAACAAGCGACATAAATAAAGAAAGAAAAAACGCAAGCAAGTGAGCAAGCAAGTAAACAAGCAAGAAAGAGAGAAGAAAGAAAGATAGATTCTTTGTGCTCCTGTGGTCTTGCAAAATTGAAAGTACCATAAAAATTGGGCGGGGGGGGGGGTACTCTAAGGGAGGAGAAGATGTGAAACATTTTGCAAACCATTTTTATACCAAAGTCGTGATCTTGGTAATTTCTCATGCAAAATTATTACGCGTGGTAAACAAAAGATTAAACGGGCAAAAATGAAATGCCAGTTTCTGGCTAATGCCACCTAAACTTCAATGCAGACGTATAGACGGACATTAACTTAAACGAATACATTCAAATAGTGTTGATCTGTACGTTCTTTTGGCCCCCATTGGCATGCCATATGAAGCCCACAAACCAAGATACCCGGTAAAAATATCCTGCACTTTCCCGGCCTTAGTGTGGCCTTGTGGTCAAGTTAAACCATTTCCTGAGCAAAAAAGGTATTTTCCTCATAGGGGTAGCCAAGCTTCCTGAAATTGGAAGCTAACATCCTAGACGACCAGTTGCCAATGGTAGAGACGAGCATATCAGCAAACACGTGTCTGAAAGTCAATGCTGGCATTGCACTGATTATCACAGGTGACCCACATCCACCCCCAAAACAGGAAAGCTAATATGTTGGTGTTATATATTTCACAAGAGAGTATAGACACGTACACACACACACACAGAGACACACACACGCACAAATATATATATATATATATATATATATATATATATATATATATATATACAACACATGCATAAAGCAAAACATTCCATTAACCTGTGAGTTGCTAAAAATCGATTTAAACGACAACTAACTTTTGTTGGTACTTATCTTTAGTCAGAAGGGATATGTTTACCTTCTTACTGCGTTTGATATTCATTCATTGATATAAATAGAGGTTCTTCCTTCCTTGCAGTTTCCTTAAAGGTTCTCTGGATCTCTTGAAAACTGTTTTCCGCGTCCATGATACATTACAGCTATTTTTAGGATGTCATCCTGACACCTTATCATATTTACATCTTCATTAAATAGTGTATTGCTTGCTGAATACTCAAGCCTTGTGTCTGATGATGTTCCTGTTGAAGGACTTTTAACGATTTGAACAGTTTCTTACTTAGACCATTTATCGATTATGATACTGGAAATTACATACATGCAGTTGCATATGCTTCATATAAGATGATAATGTACGCAGTGGGTGATGTAAAATCTGCCACCTGAGGTCATATGCGTAATAACCCAGTGTCTATGTGATAAATAGGGCGCACGGGTGACCTACATGTGTGTAGATTGGTGTTGGCAAAGTACTAAGTATAGTTTAGAATGCAAGGTAAGACGTTAAAACATAAAGGACAAGCTCATGTGCCATGTGCTCTCTTCCAATCTCCCCTCCTGATTGGCTGTGTGCAACACCCCAAGCGAAAGATGTTTTTGCAATCTCAGCTGACCAGGCCACTCTAGGGCTGACACGCATTCTTATGGAAGTCGTTAAGATTGAAGACATAATCATGTCAGGATTCGAGCGGGACGACAAACCCATTCCTGAAGATTTGCGTGATATTCTCACGCCAGATTTATTTTTTTTCACCAAAAAATATACACAGAAAAAGATTATTCTTTTGAAGAAACAACCAGAATTTCATCGCGTTTCAGCGATCCGGTGAGTAAGGAATAGCTTGACCAAAAGTTTTGAGAAGTTATCCCCAAAAAGAAAAAATATAACAATAAACGGGGAGTTGGAGCCTATATGTAGTGGGCGCGTTGGCTTCAATTTCAAATAAAAAATATTACATTGAAAGCCAGGTGGACTTCAACTTTTTCACTTTGTGCTATATTTGCATTTGTATGTTATTTAAAATGCGATCCCATGCGCTTCAAATTTGACAGTTTTATCTTTTCAAGTACCTGCGCCACTGGAATTGTGTGGGTGTACGTGGCTCGCAACAAGTTTACCTGTTCCAATTATGATTCATGCTCTTGTTTTGTTACAGGTGGCCGTTCCGTTTTAGGATTATTGCGTAATACTTCCGACCATTTTCACCTTTATGTGTCCTGTTTCTCTTCCAGGCATTCTGTGAAGGAGCATGTCAAAAGACAGCCAATAGCTTTGTGCGTTCTAGATATATTGGCATGTGTTTTCATGAAATAAGCTGTGCATTTATTACAGACACTTATAACGTTTAGACGTGTCAGTAGAAAATGACCAAATAAGAAAATCGTAGAAGCAGTGCATTTCAAATAGGGACTGGTTCCATGTGACCTTCTGTTTATTTTCGCATTTGATTGCGTGAGTTTTTTAAACATTGTCCTTTTGCGTTACATCAAAAACTCCTACCAAACATAGCAGGTAATATTTATGCTTCCCCTCCTTAACAGAGCAAAAATTAGCAGGAAAAACACACTTCAGAATGCCCTTTAGCCTGTGTGAAAATTAAGACCAGAAAGATCAGAATTCAGCTTTCATTACCATGTCAAGAAACAAATTTTACCCAATACGTGAGGGCAAGTTGTCAACCACCACAGGCAATTTGTGTCTGTAAACCGACCCTCTCAACCTTTGAATACCTTATTGACTGCATCATTTATGTTTTTGTGCAAAACATAAAGGCCTAACCACTTAAAACAAAAAAAAAATCCTGACTTGTGCCAAACCAAAAAGAGCCATGGTTTGCTGAAATTAAGTTACTGATGTATCGTTAAAAGATCGAGTGCAACTTTTTGGCTCAAAATGAATACTAAAAAGTGGATGATTTTAGCGTCAAAGACCCGGAATATAACAACATCATTGACAGCCAATGTTAAAGTACCTTGTATTGGGCATAGATCAGTTTTTATCGCCTCCAAGCTGGTAAACAATATTGTAAAGAAAAACGCCTGACATCTGAAATTTCTTTAAAAACAAGGTCAAATTCTCAAACTTGAGACCAGTCATAATACGATCTTGTTTTACCTACTCCGTTTTCAGTTGGTCATAAACACGTCTTGCATCCTGAAAAAGTAAACTGCAGATTTTGCACAATCAAATGGCTCGTTCTATGCTTAATCTGATGCAAGAGACCATTTTGGACAAAAGGAGTAGTGTACAGGCAGCACGTCTTCTAAACACTCACATACGTGTAAGTGATACAGGGAAACAAAGATAAAAACCAGAAACACGCGATAGTGGAGATATTAGGTTGTGGGCCTGGGTCTATCTTTTTGGCAAAACAGAGGTTCATCTTCAGGACAGCTGACTTCATGCTCAGATGTACACATATAATATTATACAGCTTATTGTTTTCCTGTCATCATTTGGCAAACAATATAAGGATTTCATGGAAAATAGTTGAACTGCTTTGCAAAAAGTCCAGACTATTATAAAATAGACAAAACAAGGTATAAAAGGACATTCAAGCTCGGATGATTCATCATACAGAACCACAACCATAAGGCATGCTTCTGTTCCTTCAAGCTTTCAACGATGAAAGTGAATACGTCAGTATCAGTGACATACTAAAAAGTATAAATCTAGTTCCTGAGCATACACAAATATCAAAGCAGCTAAATGCAGACACCAAAAACACAAGTTTGCTTGTGATATGGATATACATATACGGACACAGAGTGTGGTGAGCTCCACATTTTTGTACAGTACAGTCGACAACTGTAAAGCTGCCGATAACTAAGTGCAGTCTCCTTTCACGTTGGCAATGTCATTTATATGGATGTAGATTACACACACTGCAGGTGAGAAATATCAAACTAAAAGTGCCATGTGTATATTGTAGCAGAGGATAACACCGGCTCAAGATATTGTTGTTGTTGTTTTCTTTTCGCACATTTATCATATTTACAGTTGCCCCTTATCCTTACCTTTTATTTTTGGACATCCATTCACCAGAATTTTTTCTTTCTATTGTCCCCTTATGTTTCAAATAGATACGACACAGTGAGCAGAGGTAATAATGCATATTTTGTCTAGATAATAGATTTTACACCAGCACAGCGAAGACAGAACATAGTAGAAAGATACGTTAAAATATATTGAACAATGACACATATGGTCCTGCCACATAATATGACACCATAGTATGTATTAAATTCGCCTTGTGATCATACAAAACAAAATATGCCACTTGTACGCATTTCGTGTATCCATGAGTACGTATCTGTCTTTGAGTTACAAGTACTATTTGTAAATGTATTTACTGTGGATTTCGTGTACATAATACATTCCATTTGCTTATATATTTTTTACATTTACACATTATAACAAGTAACACAGAGAAAAGGTTCACTCAGTGCACCCCCTTTATCATGTAAATCCACACACACACACACACACACACACACACACACACACACACACACACACAAAAGTAATGTTTAACCAAACTATATTTCTTTGCATTCTTCAATTAGCCAAATAAAGTGCACATAATTCTGGTCACACACACACACCTACACATGTATATATATATATATATATATATATATATATATATATATATATATATATGTATATATACACATATTAACACATCAGTCACATACATAAATTTCAACCCAAAAGTATTTGATAACTACAAACTTTAGTTTTTTTCTCATGCTGTATAAGCCTAGTCACTTAAAACCCAAAGTATATCACTTGCGCCAAGATAAAAAGGGACATGCAAGACTTGCCACCTTTA
>OZ026623.1:78957058-78981924 GCA_964020975.1 Hermodice carunculata | reverse complement strand
GTAATTTCAATATTGTTGTCAACAATTTATACTGTTAAAACTTCCATCTCTTCAGCAGTTAATAAATTGACAATTAATTACATTACTTTCTTTTTTTACTATGTTACACAGAGAACTACACTTGAAGAAAACGTCATTTTAACTGATTTCGTAACTAAACATACCCATTCAAGTTGGTCTCAATATATCTGCTTTCCGTTCGCAGACAGAATTGTACATTTCCATTTATGTCATATCTAGAATATTAATGCTAATTTGAGTCTCTCAAGTACAATACATTCTAGGCATCTGATTTGCAGACAAACGCATTTTTCCTTCTTTTTTCCTGATTCGCAGAGGATATAGAATATAAGTGAAAAATATGAACCATTTGTGACAAACTTTTATTCACCCAACATTTTCAAGTAACATGACCCTGCCGATTCTTTTGGTACCTGCCTGTGTTCAACTCCAAATGGCATATACCAAACATTCTCCCTTTAGAGTTCAAAGTAGTTACCCCTGAAATAAATTCATAGGTCTGATTTACAGAACGTTGCCTTTTTATCTATACTGTTGAATTGATACATACAGGGAAGTTAATTTTAGAAACAAGAAGACTGTGAAAAGCCTCCGCTCAGTGGACCTCATTTGCACAGACTGAAGTGGTCCTAGTGAACTATGATATCAAGGTCAACTTTGCTTCAGACCATGATAACTGTTGCTGAACTTAATACCTTGCCAATCGTAAAAAAATATAGAATAATAGCAGCCCCACTTGTTGAACAAATTAACGCTTAGGAGTCGCTAGAAGTGTACATATTCAATTTCGGAGCAAATGCCTGGGCGCGGTTTCCGAGAAAGGTTTTTTAACATTTTGCAAAAAAAATTAGAACAAAATTCATTTAAAAATCCAATTTCACTGCAATGTGACCATTTGACCGAAACTTAAAGCACACACACACACACACACACACACACACACACACACACACACACACACACACTTTAAAAAAAAGGCATCAAAAGTATATTGACCTAGTGAGCAAAGTTCATTACAACTCCTGCAAGCTGCATTTTCACGAAGTTTCAGAAAAAAACTGAGTGACGACTTTGAAGAAGTGGAAAATGACCTCAACGCAAAAAAAATGCTTTGAATGACCTAAGATCGACATCTGTCGAGGTTTGTTTTCGTGATATTAGTGTACACAAAATTGACACAAAGCCCTTTTGCTTATTTTTTTGCGTCTGAATCTCTAGACAATCCTAGCTACAAATCAGATGTGGACTGTGCCACATTCAAGGATCCAGCATTTAACTTCCGGCATAAAATCTTTAACATCTCGAAAAATAAAATAAGCAGGATGGTCACTTACTAGCACCATGGAGCTTTTATAAATTAAAAAAGTCCATAACAGGTAGTACCGTCATTTCACCGACTAAGGATGCTTTTGAGCAAACTTTATTCTTATAAAGTTATGGTGTCCATTATTCAAAGGTACAGAGTTCAAAAAGTTTCTTCCGGCTTGTTGATGCCAGTTTCCAATACTCCCTATTCTACAGTAAATGGATGCGCCGTTGTCTGTTAATAGACACATTTATCGAAACAGTTTTTCAAATCAATCAAATGTACATTCAAACTAGCATATTTCTTAAAACGACAAGCATACCTACTTTTGTTCTGCTTTTTCGAACAAATCATGGCCTATAAACTTCACCCTGATCGTTTCTTTGTTTTAAGACATCAAAAATCGCATGTTCAACAAAATGCGTGGATTGCGTCGTGAGAGCTAGTTTCGTATGTACCCGGCACATGGCGATTCCATGATACATCGAAATTTCGAGTGAATAAAAATAAGTGTGCACAGTGTCTGTCCGACAGAGTCCCATATTTGACTGGGCTTGTGGTTTCAACTAATGGATTAACTGTGCACGCTATCTAATTACAAAGAAATAACAATGCAAGAAAAAAATCATTTGGAAGAGGCGTGTGTGCTGCTGTCTAACTGAAAATGACAATGGCAGTGTCGATCTGCACATATCACGGCAAGCTGAAATAAGGTCTGATCATATACGTCATTAGTAAAATGCATGAATTTCATTAAATTTTGGCATAGGCTTATAAAATTCTATGATAATGTAACCTGTTACAGAGTTGGTACCATACATTCGACACCACGCGACTTCCATCACCACGCTTGATCATGGACTATAAAGCCTATACGGACGTGCACAAAATGTCGAAACACAGACCGTTGTTGTCTGTCAGGAATTCAACATTCCATTTACATGTGTCTGCCTTGACCCATAATACCGGCTATTGAAACCCATATCTGGCATACACTGATGAGTCCATGATCTGTTTTAATCCTCATTCTCAACATTTCTGCAATAAGTGAAGTCGTCTTCGTCTCTGGCCATCCGTTTATGCGCGAGGTTGTTCATATTCGAGGTCTTAGAGCGCCCGCAAAGTTTGACCCACAGCCTCCTCCATGAAAGCAGGGATAAAGATTAACACAAAACAAAACAAAACAAAACAAAAAACATACCAAAATCCACACCAATAAAATTGCAGTCAGACCGAGTAAACAAATTAACAACTGCGGGTCCCTAGGAATCGCTCTGTGTGATTTCAAAACAATTGGGTGAGCAGTTTCGGATTTCTTTTCTAAGATTTGGTCCATCCCCAACCCCACCCCACCCCCACCTCCACACACACACACACACACACACACACACACACACACACAACACACACACACACACACACACACACACACACACACACACACACACTCAAATGGTGGTAACCCACAGGAAGAATATTGCTTCTAGTTTGAAGTTAATCCGGCTGGCTGTTTTGGAGAAACCGAATGCAGCAAAAGCACACACAAATTCATGAAAAAATTAGAAAAATTCGCAGCGTCACCTCTTTACAAACAAAGCTTTAGGGTTCCCCATACGTGTCCCTATTCAATTTTGAAATAATTGGCCAAACAATTTGACAACCGATCTGTTGTTCAAGATTTTGACCAAAAGAGGAACCAAGAAGAATCGAAATACTACCGGTGCTTCACGATTTGAACAGACTTGGTAGGGATAAACCTAAAGTACATCTGCACACAGTTTGCAGTCAATCTACACAATGATTTTGGGGAAGTCGAAAATGTGAATTCTTGACGACGGACGATGTATAATGAAGGACCATAAGAAGAGCTCAACTACTAACAAGTCAGCTGAGCTAAAAAAAGAAATGTTTGCAGATCAGTGTTTGCAAGGACGAATGGACGTAAACCGATAATCATGACACCCCCTCAAGGTCCGGTTCTGCCCAAATATTACTCGGATAAGCTCTAGGCTGGCATATTGATGTGATATAATACATTCAATTTCATTAAAACTGCAGCTGGGAACCTTCCACTTGCAGCGTTAATCATTTGACAACACTCTTCACTTTGACGTCAATTTACGTCGGTGTTTGTACCTAGAATTGTAACATGAAACTGCACAGTAACAGAAATCTGGACATCAATTTTTCCATCGCTGTATCAGCTTCTGGACTTGTTATACCTTTTATGTGAATCGTAAACAAATATGTGCATTATGAGCTCCTTTGCATAGCAACACGGCTTAACAACTGAACTCAACCATGGCAATAGTTGGCATGTGTAATGCTTCATTATGTTTTGAGGGAAACGATTGCCATGTTGTGAGAATGTATGAAAAGTATGGGCAATTTGGGCAACAGGATTGCCATAGAGTATAATATATATAATATTTAGTGGCCAGAAACAGCAGCCCATAGTAAAATGTTGGAGGTCAACCCAACCCCCATCCTCACTCCCATACCCCCCCCCCAAAAAAAAAACAAACAAACAAACAAAACAAAACAAAGAAAACAAAAACAAACAAAACAAAACAAACAACGACAACAACAACCACAACCACAACAACAACAACAACAACAACAAAACAACAAGCAGAAATTGCATCTTACGCTTGCAGCACGCCAATTTTCAGTCAGTAATCAGAGTACTGATATGAACGGAAATAATGGATGCCTTACATAAGACAGAGATGAATAACGGATTTCCGGAATTGTACAGTACCTAGAGCTTACGACAGAAGGCATTCAAACTGTTGTCTTAGTGGGGATCATGGGGAGCTCACATGGTAAAGTGATCATTTTAATTAACATGTGATTTATGAAAGTTTTGGCCAAATACTTCTCTTCCTTAACAGATAATACATTTTCATTCCAATGATCTTACACATCAAAATATAGCTGATACGATATACCACCGAAACATGTCCATGGATGTGTACAAGTCGATGCTGAAGTTATGCTTATACATGCCTTTTCCTGTCGCACTATTACGTCATTGGCGTCGATGCCCGCCATGCAAAGACCAGCGTCGTGTAAACATGACACTGCACTAACAAACGCCTTCATGATCTTGTAGCATACTTTCAAATCAGTGAGGTCATTCTGTTGTAGGAACTCGATGAGTGTCGTATTACCAAATCCTTGATCCTGGCATATATCGACTGAAAGGTTATACAAGCCATGATAGAAAGGATCCGTTTCAATTGTAGTTTTGTCTTATCCCCTAGAATTAGTGAATTAGTATTTATATTATATGATTTATTGTCCTGATTTGAGAAACAATATAGACGGAATTTCCTAGCAACTGAGCTCGATTTCCTAGCAACTGAGTTCGTCAAAACTACTTAGCTCATGTAAGATGCTTCCATGTAGGGAACCAATAAAGTGTTATCCTATTACAAATTTCTGAAACTAAAATAAATATACTGTATGATAACAACTCCTTGCGTCTTGTTTTGTTCTGTCGGTGTGACCTTCAGGTTATCAAGAGAACTCGACGATAGACAATGTAATTCAAAGAATGTGTGACTTATTCACATTAACTTCATAGGAATTAAATGCTTATTTAAATTACATCGTCATCCAGCTCAGAAAACATGACTGGTCTTACTCTACTCCTACATTTGCATCTAACCAAATAACGAAGGAAGATAACAACCGCATCTAGTCTCAGGTACACACTCAAAATCTTCAAAATTTATGATACAGATCTGCTTTATTTGCATTTATTTGCGAATACTTGCCTCCCCCCCCCTTACAAAAATCAGCTTGCCTCACGTGCACATCCAAAATCTTTAAAGTTCATGATAAAGATCTGCTTTATTCACATTTATTCGGGATTACTTGCCCCCCCCCCCCCCCAAAAAAAAAGAATAATAATAAAATAAAATAAATAAATAAACTAGCTTGACACTTTTCAACCCCGAGATGGGTCTCCACAAAAGTTGTTCAAATAATGCAGGTCATACGATTTTTGGATTCTAGTCACAGTAAATGAACATGCATCAAAAAAATCTTTCTTCACTTAGACCAGTACTTTAAAATTGCGTGGGAACACTTTTAGTGACACCAGATGTTCATTAAACAGCTAACGCTGCAATTTGGTTGTAGCGATTAACAATTTTTGCTTCTTCTCCAAAAGAGGTCTGTTGCTGCAAATATACACGTGGAAGGGAAAAGAGTGAGGATCTTGACCCACAAATTGTAATCATGTCTTCAGTTTTGGTACTTGCTGAATGCAACATTGATTCCAATGTAAATCAATGAAGACTGCAAAGGCAATTCACCTCCCCGAAATGGCCAACTAGATTCACTTCAAACCTGCTGCAGGTGTACTTGCCTTAGTCTTTACCAATTTGTTCATATGGTTACACCCCAGGGTTTCATGGTTTTAAGACTCTGCGTTTTGACACTTTTTAGAAAAATCGACTACTTGTTTTTCTGCAAACCCGCTTGAATCTTGCATGGAAATAGTTTTGGATTCCTGTAGAATGGGATCAGACTTAGTATAAGTTGGATGAATGGCAACGTAAAGTTAGGACGAGCTGTTCACAGTGCTCCTGTCTGAGTGTTTGCCGTGTTTACTTGTTAATCACCTTAGCTTTATCATGGCCCCTTCATCATTTGTGGAGCTATTGGAATCTTCTCTTCATCACAATTTCAGGACTCTTTTTCCCGAAGCCGTGGGACACATCATCGTTACAGGTAGTATGATAAATATCAGCGTATTTGTACTATGGTGGTCTTAATCTGTTTACACATTCCATTAGCAGCTGCTACAGAGATTAGCGCGGTAGCTGTTACAGTATTTCTAGTGATGACTAATTTTTTTGGACTATGCTGTAATTAAAGTTAAAAAGTTTAAGTCGGTCTACCAGATACTAATGCATACTAACATATTCGCGGCACTGATGATACTACCTAGCTTAATCTGTTCAAAATTAACACAAAAACATTCAGTACTTTTTGCGATTCTTACTTACTCCGTGATCGTTTTGTGGCTCTCATATATGCTTCAGTTTTGTCATCTTTCTGCATAAAACACTGAAACATATGTCATCTGTAATGTAGCATAACCATAATTAAACCATTGGAAGAATTCGAAATTGGAAAGGTCACGCAAAGGTAAAAACATGGACGGTTCACTTACCCGGAACAGTCTGACTGAAGAGATAGTATATAAAATCGGATTAATGGCCGAATTGACTGGTAAAAGGAACACCACAGTCCAGGCATAAACCTCTCCTGGAATGCGAATGCCACTCATGGCTAAAATTCCTGAAAGAAATTGATTATCATCAGAAATTACAATGCATAAAGTTAGTGAGCAATAACGGTGGTAAAGGCTGGCATGCATAGCTGGCATTATGAATTCCTTTCAGATGGCTAAATAAATTGCTGACAAAAGACAGTTATTAGACCTACTTTAAAGCCCCTCCCAGGCTGTCATGATGCTTTCGAAAGGTTTCACTGAAGATCTTCCCATATATTAATATGATCCATGTTTGTTTTGAAATTATGGAAAGTTAACCTTAAACCAGTTATATGTTGTGCTCAAGATTATAGAAAAAAAAAACCAAGACCATTACGAAATCTTTGCTGCATGCTTGAATCACACATAAGGCTTGTATATTTGCTTGTGCATTTTCAAATTTGATAAGATCTATCATAAGCTAGTGCATTATTCTCTTTTTTTTGGGGGGGGGGGGATTAATTTTTACCTCCAGACAGACAATTATTTGTTAATTCAACTGCTGAATTGAGGTGATATGCAATAAAATATTTTATAATCCACAGAACGTGATCATTCTAAAATCAGTAAACTTTGCACCTGGTTATGTGAATATCCTGATGGGGCATGACCATACTTTCTTTACTCTTATGAATTGATCACGTTAATATGGTGGAAGAATCAGATATACCACTGTGTCATATTGTGTCACATGATTTAAAGTGGTATGGAATGGTCTGAACAACTGATTCCCCAATGTGCACCTTCATTACACTGTTACAAATGTCTCACGAGCAGGAAAATATGCATATACATAAACACACATGTATAGGCCCTATATCTGTAAGATATATATATATATATATATATATATATATATATATATATATATATATATATATATATATATATATATATATATATATATATATATATATATATATATATATATAAGAAACCATTATGTGTGTTTTCTATAGTCGAAATCAGTCCAAGTGGAAAACTGTACAAATCTTGACAAGGCCATCCACACTAACAATACTAGATTTTACAGCAAGACTACAATATCCACTAAGCAATACATAATACATATATATGATTAACCAAATATACTTACCCATTAGATTTATGGGTACCCAACAACAGAAATCAGTCAAAACAATTAATGTCATTTTTCTTGCAGCTGTTAAATCCGATTTTCTCTCATCACTTCCAGCTGCAAAGCCGGCTGCCTTAATCACTTGGTACATATAAGCATAGGCAGCACATATGAACAAAAACGTGAAAAAATTCAAACCATGGAAAATCACCACCGAGTATTCCCAACCAGGTGTAGTTTCAATTGTAATATGCAGAGACACACACACACCTGATCTAGAATAAAACTGTCCTGAAAAATAGTCTAATGGAAGGACAGGGATTGCAGCAAGAAAAAATACGAAAACCCATGTTGCGGCCATTATGATTGCAGCCCTTTTCACATTCAATGGTTTTCCTTTAAAGGGACACACTATGTTTCTGAAGCGATCACCAGTTATCACACAAAGACTGAGCACCGATTCTTCACTTGAAATGGTGGAAATCAAACCAAGAAATTGACACCAAGCACTGTGTTTCCATTTTGTTGCATTTTCTATATAGATACCTCTGTACATATAATCAACACAACCTAGAGATAATAAATATACACCCATTAAAAAATCTGCAAAAGCTAAATTGGCTACCAAGAAACCAGGGACTCTGATCGTATGCTTCATATACAGGCGCCAGATCAAAACAAACCCATTTCCTAGAAAGGCGAGACTTCCTAAGATCCAAAGAGCTATTCTAAGTATGTTATTCCTGAGGAGATCATCACACGAAGAAAACTCGTCCTTTGTGGGAAGACAGTTTTTCTCCATGATCCATTTAGCAAAGCAACAAAACTTAAAATCATCAGATTGCAAGTAGGTCAGTTTGGGGACAACTGTAAACATAAACTTAGAAAATTCCTCAATAGTGTTCCCAGATATGCAGAGTCGCTTCAAGCTGAAAAGGCCTTTAAGTGCACCATGCGATATAGAAGCAAGCCTATTGTTGGACACATCAAGGTGCTCAAGAGCAGACAAACCATAAAAAATATGAGAGGTTAATTCAGTAATAGACAAATCTTTCAAACAAAGATAGGGAAGTTTTGACAAGCCATGAAACACACCAGGCTGTAGGTGGTTCAGTTTTGTGTTACCTGCCAAATTAAGAAAAAGCAGACTTTTCAGGCCCACAAATGTACCATTTGATAACATAACAAATGTATTATATGAGAGATCAAGCTCATATAAATTTGGCAGCCTGGCAAATATCCTCGGTTGTAGACAAGAGATATTGTTGAACGACAGGTCGAGTTTAGCCAGGTATGCAAACCTCGAAAACGTTCTAACATCTGCTATAATCATATTCCTCGATAGGTTTAGTCTACGAGCTTCAGAAGGAATTGCAGGTGGTACAAGACTGAGGTTTAATTCAGCACATTGATACTCGTGGCCTACACAAGTGCAGTTATAGGGGCACTTAATGCCACAGAACCACTCATCATCATCAAGAGGACAATGGGCTTCCCCATCACATCGCTGGCCAAGTGGCAGGCAGCTGCTGCTTCCACGACACTTATACATTCCCGGACACACAAAAGACCCTGCAAGCATAAGCAAAATTTCAGATATAGTGTGATTCATTGATACCCCTCTGCTTCTGAGACAGTGTCGTAAATTTTATATTAGTGTCTTTCATTTTTTCTAAATTCTGGTAGAATGCATAACATGGGTTTGCTGACATGGGAATGTGTCATACATTTTTTTTTATGTCAGAGTCCACTTACATATGATATGTTAATGTGTTTTGTGTGATTTTCTCGAGATGCACAGTATGTTCTTCAAGCATTATCGGGAAATATCACTTTTCATTTTATACTATCTATATTTTAAAAGAACTAAATTTTATGTAAAGGTGGCTGAGATACAGGCCAAATGGCCTTGCAATGAGTAACTTGGTCAAATTGAGTTCTTGCCACTTTTGAGGGTATGAGATACATATAATGCGTCATGCTGATTCATTTTGTTAACAACCGTGTACTTTTAGGAGAACTTGTACTTAACGTCTGATAACAACTGTGCATTTTTCACCAGGGGGAAACGTACTACTATTTATATACATATGCTTGTCTGTCCATCATATGTGAATGGAGGCAATGAAGAAAAAATGCATGTCATGGTACAACAAAAAAGTAAAAGCAAGCTTAGCAGCTAAGCACGTCGTGGTTAATAGAGGTGTCCATGTGGGTTTCTTCGCAAGAACCGGACAAAGCCGAAGATTGGATATCAACATTTACTTGAGATACAACATGTATTTTGGACACCAAAGCTCTTTACTGATGAGCTCTTTAGTGTCTAGAACATGGTGAAAACCCATTATTTTATTGAACGAAGAAGGCTAAAGTATGTAATGTAGTAGCAAGTGAATAAACTTGTGTTGAGCTTCAGCTTAGTGCGTATGGCATTTAGTATTATTTTAAAGATTTGCATAAAGAAAAATGCATTAGAAATCTGAATTTTACTGCAGCATGACAAATTGAGGAATATTCAAGGAGAACTTCAAAAAGAACATTGCTACTGGATGAAAAAAAAGATATTGAGCATTAGAATGCCCAAGAACTTCTATAGTGTTCAATAGGGAAAGTGCATTTACCGATTCATACCTCAATTGAAAAAAATAAAACATTAAATTTCAGGAATCCACAGCGGTGTCACGTAGGGAGCAACTTTGTTTGATCCTTCCCCAAGAAACATATCAACAAAATGTTAGCTTAATCTGAATGACGGTCTTAAAGAATATGTCTAAAGTAGCAAAAACACACCAAAAACTCGTACAAAATAAGATAAATATTGCTGCACCGCCTGGTGAATCAACTAAGAACTAGAACTCCCTAGAAATGTTCGTGTATGACATCAAAGCAATTGGATGAGTGGTTTCAGAGAAGGAATTTTTATTAAAGATTTAGCCAATTGAAGAAAAAATCATCAAAATATGAAAAAAAAATCACTGGAGCATGGCTGATTGTGCAAATTTGGCTAAGAGCCTTTCAAAGTAAATTGCCACCCATCTTGAAGTTTACCTGCATGACGGTTTCAGAGAAGAAATCGAAAATGTGAATGAGTATTGGAAGCTCCATTCACTTGCGTAGTGATCAATCTGAAAGGTGCATTACCCGTTAATATTCAAATTTAAAACAAAAAAAAACTTAAAATCAGGAATCCATAGCTATGCAACCGTTGTTTGATCCTTTTACTAGGAATAAATACACATGATTTCAGCTTCATCTGAGTGACGGATCTTGAGACAAAGTCAAAAATAGCCAAACACGTAAACAAGTTTGAAAAAAGAAAAAAACCACATGCAGCACCGACTGGTGAACAAATTAGGAACTTAAGGTCCGTACGAGTGTTTCTGTGTGATGTCAAAGTAATTGGGAGAGCTGTTTTGGATATTTTTGTTTTTAAATTCACCCTACAAAAATATTAAAAAAAAAAAAAAAAACACTGGAACATAACCATTTCTATGCACATAGTAGAGACGGACCCAAGGTACATTGCTACCAAGTATGAAGTTGATATGGCCAACGGATTCAGAGAAGAATAAAAAATATTAATAAGCATTAGAATGCCAGTTGACTTACATATTAATCAAAAGAAAAGGCGAATTTACCTAGGAGTACCCAATATTAAAAGAAAGAAACTATTGTTGAAAATAAAGAATATACAGCACTGCCAAGTAGAGAACACCTGGTTTTACCCTCTTACAATAACATATCCACACAGTTTTAGCTTAATCTGAGTGACGGTTCTGGAAAAGAAGTAAACACATTCACACACACACACACACACACACACACACACACACACACACACACACACACACACACACACACGTTATCATACAAAATGGAAAAAAAGTCAGCCCTACCTGGTGAACAAATTAAGGACTACATATTCCTAGGAATGTTCTTTTGTTAAACCAAAGCTATTAGATAAGCTATTATGTAGAAGATTTTTAAAAATCCCCCCCCCCCTCCTAAAAATCATAAGTTGAAATCCTGGAGCGCAACCATATGAACAAACTTGGTATAGACTCACCGAAGGTATATTGCCACCACGTTTGAAGTGAATCGGGCTGAGGGTTGTGGAGATTAAGACAAAAATAGGAATTGTGAATGAATGATGAGTGTCAGAGGACGGACGAAGAGCCATGGCATAAGCTCCATTGGCTGACAAGCCAGATGGAGCGAAAAAAAGACAAAATCAATTTACAGCCTCTTTATTATTTACATTTACTTTTGACTTTTGGTACTGAAGCGTACAAATAAACAAACGTTTGAACTGTTTGCATGTTCGATGTTTCGTGCCACACATTGCACTAATATAATTTCACTGTTCACTTTCTGCCATTCACAATGCAGTATTGTTTTTGATAAAAAAAGCAGCTAAATATGCCATTTTACAATAATGTTGACATGTTCAAACTTTTATTCCTGATATTGCACAAGTATAATATTCATAGATTACTTGCTATCATTCAGGATTTATTTCAGTTTGTTTTTGGGTAAAGCAGTAAAAAAATATTTGACTAAATATGCGAATGTTCCACATGTTTAAGCATTCACTGCCACAAATTGCACAAGTATAATATTCACTACTTTCCATCCACAATTTTATTACAGTTGTGTCTTAGGTAAACCAGCAACAATTTATATCAATTGACTTTTGTGAAAATCAGAAACTAAGTTGCAAATGTACAAGTGTTCACATTTTCAAATACGCACTGCCACATATTGCAAAAGCATAATTTTCGATGTCCACATGTTCCCATCCACAATTTACTGCAGTGTGGTTTGGGGCTGTTCTTTGGATGCTCTTTATGCACAAGTCTACACTGTCTACATTTTGGTGTGGTCTTCCAGTCGCGGATGTCTTGGTACTGGTGTCGAGCTTGCTTCAGACATACATAGGCCTCTCTTCTTTACAAAACACATCCATTAGGGGTGCCCTCCTCTGGCGTTTCTCTTTTACGGCACGTGATCTTGTACTGACAGTGTTTCAGTCGTTTCTCGTAGAACGAACAGAGGGTTTCACCTGCAAGGTGGTTGAGGTTTATATGTTATGTACTGTATAATTGCACTGTATCTTGGGGCCCTCTGTTGCACCAAGGGAAAGCTAAGTCAATACCAAGTAGTATCTGTTCGCAGAGTGGTACTGGGCTTTCGGTACAATGGTCCATACCACCTGCTTGAAGGCTTAGTTGAAATTTCGGTTATCATCTAAAGACCAAGATGATAGCATTCGATGTCTATTAGATTCTTAAAGACAGTCTGCAAAGCTTTGACAGCAGGGGCTCAGGGGTTTGCTAGTGGAATGTAACAAAAAAATGAGTATAAATAAATTTTAAGAAATATAATTACTGCAGAGTGGGTTTGGGCTCTTCTTTGGATGCCCTTTAGGCACAAGTCTACATTGTTTACACTTTGGAGCGGGCTTTCCAGTTGTGGACTTCTTGGTACTGGTGTCGAGCTTGCTTCAGGCATATTAGAGTTGAATTCCATGCTGCTCTGTTTCTCTATAATGATTCGTAAACGACTTAAAACTGTAAACAAAATGAGAATGCGGGTCTCATAAACCAGAAAAACTAGATAAAGTTCAGTCAGGATAATGTGCAGGGCTTCATAACAAACTACTTTTACGTTTGCACTTTGTACTTCTTTGCTAGGAAAATAGTCCAAATTTCCATGTTGACTCCAATCCTCTAGGGGTGTGATAACATGGGAATTGGCTCTGCTATGGAGGTGATGTGCTAAGAGCTTTGTAGAGAACAAACTGAAACTCACACAAAAGCGTAAAGATAGTGAGAAAATACACTTTATATATATATATATATATATATATATATATATATATATATATATATATATATATACATATATATATATATACATTAGTGTGTGTGTGTGTGTGCCTGTGTGTCGGAACCTCCACTATACAATGTACTGACTGATTGTGTGTGTAACACTATTATACTTGATTGTACTCCCATTACAGAGGGATTAGATTTGCTTACTGGAAAAAAACATCTTCAAAAATTATGTTATTCGGAGAAACTGTAGCTCATAAATCACTGCATGACAGAGCATATCAGATTATAAATGCACCTGTATTGATTTGGGGTTTTTTCCGGGGTTTCGGAGTTTTTTTTGGGGGGTGGAAGTGATTTGTTTCTTTGTTTTATTTTTTTTTCTTGGGTGTTGTTTTGGATGAACACAGTTTATGTGAAGAAAATAATAACTGTGTAAGAAGGTTTTCCAACTTTACAGATTATTTGTATACAACAATGAATTGCGTTTGGCCTGTTGCTATAGGAAAAGGAAAGGTGCCCAAAAAAGCAGCACCTTTCTTGAAAATGAGGCAAGGAAAAACTAAGTATTCATGTCATCACCACAATATTCAGGCACACGTAAATGTAATATGCGTGTATACGTGTCTTCTTTATTGCCTGTCTAGTATAATTTAGCCTCGAACTCCCAAACAAGTTAACATAAAACAATGATAATAGTCTGCTTCACCGGCGATCCTCTTTTCTACTTCTCCTTGCAGTTTATATGAATTTCAACTTTGCAGTTACATTAATTTTATCACTATGTATCCATCTAATATGGGCAAAATTTCGATTTTGAAGGCTTTTATCACTATTTGTTTAACCTCTAGATAACCATCCTTTTTTCACTGCGAGTATACTCTAATCCATACTGACACAAAGTGTGTACCATTAAAGTAAATTGTCCAAACCCCAGAAAGACATGTTGCTGCTAGTATACTATTGATCTGAGGCCAAAAAATACTGGTCTATGTATACAGTACAGACACGTGATCAATTCATTCCAAAGAAAAAAAATCACTTTTTTGTATTGATTGGAAAAGGACGGTTAGTCTATATAGTTTTTTTATTTATTTATATTTTAATGGCCTTATCTATGTTTTTTCTTTCTTTTTTTCTTTCTTTTTTTTTTTTTTGTGAAAAAAATAAAAATATATTTAAAGAAACTTCGGTAGCGAAAATTGATTTCTGGGGCCAATTGATTTATTTCTAACCTGAACTATTATCCACATTGTACAAATATAATCAACGGCACAAATAGACAATACTTGAAGTGAACTTGAATATATATATATATATATATGTGTGTGTGTGTGTGTATGTGTGTATAATTGCCACTATCATCAAGCTACACATGCATTTGAACATCTTGATGCCTTACTACAGGCTTTGAGAAATTTGCATGCACAATGTTCACATTCATTTGTTCGTGTTCAATCTTCATTTTTGTCACAAATAGAATGGTTTTTTAGCTCTGCTGACTTGTCAGTCAACAGAGCTTATAGAATCCGTTTGCGTCCGTCGTCCATCTGTCCGTCCGTCCGTCCATCTGTCGTTAGACTTTTTACATTTTCGACTTCTTCTCAAAAACCGCTGCGTAGAATGTTTTGATTTTGCACATGGATGATTCCCAGGTGAACTTCTACCACGTTTGCGACGGAGATGATGATGCAATAATTTTTCTATTTATTATGAATTTTTAAATTTATTTTTTGGAAAAAAAAATTAATTTCTTCATCTTAAGAACTGCGAAGCCAATTGCTTTGATATTGCACAAAGGGTCATCTGGGGTCAACTAGTTCTTATTTTGGCCACCAGGTGGCGCTGTGATTTATTCCTATATTTTTTAAGAATTATTGCCTGTTAAGGCTATTTTCGACTTCTCCAGAACGGCTGAACAGAATTGCTTTAAATTTTATCAGTATATAGCTGGACATTAGACAATGAAAGTTTGCGAAAACAATATGGATACGTCAATTTTAGGGATATTAATGTTAGTTATGGGATACCAACCTTAGCAACTGTAAGAAAGTGCTGCAGCTGTATATATATATATTTATGGCAATACAGTGCACTATTGTATTTATCCTTTTGACTTCTTCTCAAAAACCGCTTTATGGAATGCTTTAATTTTGCACATGGATGTTGCCCAGGTGAACCTCTACCATGTTTGCGAAGGAGATGATGATGTAATAATTTTTCCATTTTAAATGATTTTTTTAATTTATTTAAAAAAAAAAAATTCTTCATCTCAAGAACTACCTGGGCAATTACTTTGATATTGCACATAGGGTCACCTGGGGTCAACTAGTTCTCATTTTGGCCACCAGGTGGCGCTGCAATTCTTCCTATTTTTTAAGGAATTTTTGCTTGTTAAGGCTATTTTTGACTTCTTCTTCAGAACAGCATGATAGAATTGCTTAAAATTTTATCAAAATATAGTTGGACATTAGACAATGAAAGTTTGCGAAAATGATGTGGATATGTTAATTTTTGACAAAGTTATGCAATATCAGAATTTGTGACTGTAAGTGAGTGCTGCCACTGTTCACCGGCAGCCATTGAAACAGCAAGGTATGTCAATTCATTATACATGTACTACCATCAGCAGAGCTATAGAATCCGTTTGCGTCTGTCGTCCGTCTGTCCGTCCATCCGCCCGTCCTTCCGCAAAATTTATTTTAAGGAAAAACTTTGCTACCACTCTACATACATATATATAGCTGTACAAATCTAGACTGCAGTCCATGTGTTCCAATACTGTGAAAGCAGATCCCAGTCAGCACAGGATCATCATGATCCTCTTGTCTTTATTCTTACCAACCAACAGAGCCTTCTACTTGTTTTCGTTGTTGTTGTTTCACTCAAACATGCACGTTGGTATGCAGATATGCAAGGTAGGTAGTGTCACTGCATGTAACTTCTACATCACGACATGACAATCAAAGTGATCATCATCATCATCATCATCATCATCATCATCATCATCATCATCATCATCATCATCATCATCATCATCAGGATGGCCGGCCATTTGTGTTAAATGATCAATGCAATTAAAAGCCTACCTCTTGATGTCGACTTGAAGCTCGACATTTTCTACATCCCCCCACACCTCTGTGTGTCTTTCCCAATGCCTCCTTGTTGGGATGGAGCAGCCATGTTGATGTGGCTTGTAAAGATAGCTGTACCGCGTCAGCCTTTGACAATGTTTCTCATAGCTATGACACTCAGTTTTTTATTTTCATGAGCAACTGTGTAACAGTGTTTACTGGTCCATTTCCATGTTGGTATAGAATCACATTTAGTACACCACAAAGCAAGATACGATGCCCTTTACCACGCTGTCTACGCTCATCCTCTTTGACCCACAGATCAACACGACACTGTCAGACTACCGCAGCAATTTTTGACAAGTGTAGAGAGTTGCTTAGTGTCTTGCAGTCTGTACCCTGATGCGTACACTACCCTAGCAGTCATTTCACAATGGCCTCTGTCACAGTCAGTCACTTACTCGGTCCCAGTGTCTGTGATGAGGTCATCATCTGGCTGTGGTCGGAGCTTGTTTTGAAGTCGCTGTTGCTCTCTGACTCCCTCACTACTGCTGGCTGAAGTCAGCCATATATCTGGGTCCACGAACGTGCGTGTTGTAGAACAAGTCCCGTCAGCTGCCTTTTATTCTATGTTACTTTCGCTCTGACCTGACGGAATTACCTGATCTCTGTTTCAGTTTTTGAAACGCTTTGTTCATTTTGCTGCTTGACTCCCGCAAGTGTGAGTAACAAATTACGGATCCATACTCCATACATGGCACACCAGAAGTATACTGTCTGCCTTAGAGATGCAGGACATCTCCTCAGATTACGTCATAAAAATCCAGACGGCTGTTCCACTTTGCAGCTGTTTTAGCAATGTGCTCGCTAAAACTCAGTGATTTATCAATAGAAATTCCCAAGAAAGCGGCTGGTGTTTACATGGCCTAAGACAGTATTATTAAGTTCATAAATGTATACATTTGGGTTGGTCTTATTGGTAATAGACCATGTAAGAAATGAGTTTCACCACCAGATGGCTCTGGGGTACTATACACCCTAGCCTGACTGAGTGCCCACTAGCTAAGCATGGCAGAGTATGGGAGGTGGACAGTCTTTGAGTAGAAACAGGAACTAATCAAGAGAGGAGCACGAATTAAAGGCAAAAAGTGTGATTTAGTAGAAAGGTAAGTGCTTGCTGATCAGTTTCATATATTATCTTACAGGAATTTATCCCAAGATTATAAGTTTAGTCACTTTACTCCAATGGGTTGAACCAGCAGTTTACATCACTGGTCATATATTGCTCTGTGTGTGTATAAATACCTCTCTTGGCCACACACAATTCTGTGACAAGTCAAATTATGAGACTGTGATTAGAAGTATGATTAATGTTCCATAAAGAGAGACTTTCATAGCCATACATACATTATTTTGAATGTGGAATAACCTGGTCAAAGTGTACATAAGCCACCAGTAGCTTGACCTGAGCCAAGCCTCTGGGGCCCAGCCAGTAGCTTGTATATTGGGTCACTCCAGGGGATTAGCAAGGTGTTAATGCTGCTGTTGTCTAGTTCCTCTGGGGAGAGTGCTTTATGGGTGTGCTGTGTATACAACACACTTGTTGGTAATGTGTTTGTCCAGAATAACAATGAGGTAAAAACTGTAGTACTATTTTTTTCGTTTAGCGGTAAAAACAAAAGAAACTGGTCATTTCGAATTACTTTTGTATGACTATCTGGGGGGAGTATCCCATTTCGTTTTAAAAGCTGCTTAATCCATGTATTCGTTCTGATATGATAAAGTGTTGGTCTTTATCTTATCCCAATCTGCTTTGACCACTGATTCATCATACAAGCAACCATATGGTTAATTTCCAGGGTCAACGAAGTATCAACTACCACAATATCATGGTCAGAATAACCTGGTATAATGGATATGTCTTTGGCAAGGTCCAGTTTGCACAAAATAAGTCAAGAATCTCTGCCAAGCTTTGTATGTTTATGTTGTAGTTGTTGGAGGTAGTGATCAATAAAGACACTTTATAGTTTTTCACACATGGCACTCTAACGTCCTAGTGGTACAGTCGGGATCTCCCAGTTAATAGCTGACCCATTACCCCCCCCCCCCCCCCACCTGCAATCCCTGAATAACTGTTTGTATTGCTGGTGCTGAATATGTTTGATAACACTTTCTCGAGCTCTTCAATCTGCTGAACACTATCAAAACCGTGCTTACAATGTGAACGATAATAACTGCCAATTAGTTTTGGGACTTGTCGTTTCATAAGGATTTTAACCGATACTATTTTTCTTTAGTTATCACATAAGTCGAAACCAACAAAATAAAAAAGGTTTGAGGAAAAACATTAACCATATTCACAACTTTTAAACCAAAAGTAACAGCAAAGAGATTCAATACTTACCAAAACATCCACATTCATCTTGTAATAGATTGTGAAGTCAGGCATTACGCTCCTGACTCTGAGACAGGCCGTCACCCATAAAAGGCAACTGTTGGTTTTACACAGGTCCTCTCAACCTTTGAAAGTCTTTTTTTTTTTTTTTAAAGAAGTAGGCCTTACCACTTTAACCCGAAATTTTATCCCTTGTGGCAAGGATAGAAGAAAATGTAGGCATGTAACTTTTTGGTTCTTCTGACTTGTCAGTCAGCTCAGTTTATTCCAGTAGAGGAAAATAGGCCAACACCGTTTTTGTGATATTTTAGGAGCTGGAAGATTTTTCAGGTTTTTTGTTTTTTTTAGAAAAACATTAGCCATATCATAAATTTCAACCCAGCAATGAAAGCAAAAAAAAAATTCAATTTTTCCCAAAACATCAACATATATATCCTAAGGTCTTAACGGGCAGCGATAAGAAGACCTCCAGCATTGCAGTTCCTGCCCTTCCTAAAATTACCATTACATGTGCCCGGAACAAATTCACAAGGGTTAACACCACTATCGACCTCTGTTTCACACATGAGGATGATACTTGGCTTAACATAATGAGCCAGGTATTCCAGTTCTGCTTTTCTTTTCTTGCCCTATTGCAGTTTATGATTGATATTCTTAGGTTGTTACCCATTTTTCTTAGGAACTGACTCGCGTCTGAGTCACCACAATCTGTAGACTTACGCTGACTTGCCTTTACTAGATTGTGGGCTACTAGGTCTCTGCAGCATCCATGAGGATAATTTTGAGACTGTAGTATGATGAAACACTGCATCATCACCTGGAATTTGAAATGGCATGCCTAACCAGCTGTATGTATACAGCTTATAATGATGGCATTCATTCATACCCTATGTATGATTTATAGTAGTATGCATCAAATACAGTGCCTAAAACATCCTCAATTTTGCCATGGTTGGTCGAGAACATTAAAATGCTGGAATTATGGTACCACATAGAGCAGTCATCACAACACACAGCTTTATGGGACCATTTGACCTTTGAGCTCACAGAAAATGCACAAATACTTTGTAGAATTATCTGGGCTGGGATTAAGTTCCAAGTCACCATTTAAGACCAGCATTAGCTAGATATCAGAATTTCTGCTAGCCTTCAAAGAATTAGAAGTAGACTGTCTATGTTTGATTGGATTCCCAAGGACAATAGAATTATCACAGAATTATGAACGAATTTCCCAATCAACGAGATTCCCAAGTGACTGAATTACCATCATGTCGGCGGGTATTTGTTTCGTGCAGAATATGCACACAGGTCGTATTATTCTTCCAACTTCGGAAACACTGTACATAATGCAGCTATGATATTACCCTGATAAAGCCAAACGATTCATTGAACCTTTTGTATAAGAATTGAATTTCGCTAGAATGGTGAAGTTGGCCATTATAACTGTCAGAAACTAGGTTGTTTACACCAACAGTGTCGTACTATTGTCAGGTGGTGATAATGTAAAAATTATTTTAATTTTTGACCTCCGCCTCATGGATAAGAACCAGGTGTGTAACCAGCAACAATGAAATCACTGACACGACGGAAAACTGTGCATCTGAAAAAATCTCACTATTTATGGTTTTGAAAAGTATTTTCCCATTCAATGACAACTGATTTAAAAGAGAGTTTCGTATACTTTCTTCCTGTACATCAATGTTCTTGTTTAGGGAGCTAGTACACCTGGTGTAATGCCTGATTACGGCTGGAAAATTGCCCATTCGTCCTCATAGTGCTTTTCTCCCGTTTCAATTCTAGGATTGATTTTATGAAAGCTAATCCTTGGTTACTCGAAAACGGAACATGTCATTTCAAAGGAAAGGATTCGCCAGATAAGAGCATATGGTGTGGTACTCTTCTTTTACACACACACACACGCACACACACACACACACACACACATACATATGCATATACATTCCTTGATTGCAAAAACTCAAATGCGACGACTTCAAATGGACGCTCATTCTTTAACCCCTAATGACAGTGAAAGCAAACATGAAGCCATGCGTATGTTTATAGAACTTCGACTTTGAACCTGATGATGATTATTTACTATATTTAGTGCGAAAAAATGGGAAATTAATTGTGACAAGAATGGCACTAAAATATTGTTCCCCACACAAAATACTGACATTTTTAAGGATTCATTCATTTGTCCCATGAAACATGGTGCTTTTTGATTTGGGAATCGGGGCAAAAATTGCATATGCCTGATATACAGCCCCTTTAAACAAGACTCGATACTAAATCTAAATCTACGGAACAATTATATTATCGATTCAATAGTATGGAGATCACTATATACATAAACATGTAAGCTGCAAGAGTTTAAGCAAAACACCAAACAGAAACTCCATTTTGGATAAATGTTTATAGACAAAAAGAGATTTTAACTATACCAGGACGATTTGGAACTAATTTGTACTGTTTACTGACCGTACCATACCGTGTGTGTGCGTGTGCCATATTTACCACATTTTATTTCATCAGCTCCATGTGGGCAGTTGTTCATCCCATCACATATCATTCGATCTGGTATACAGTAACTGCCTGGACACTTAGAGAAAAATTCCGGGCAGATCATATTTTCTGTTTCAAAAGCAAATGTAATAAACACCAACCCATGTAATATGGTAAATAGTTTTTTTTTTTTTTTTTTTTAAATAAGTAAGGTTTCATAATGGGAAGTAGCGGATGACACATGAATTATTTGATAAGGTTTTTCTGTACCAGCTCAGTTCAAATGAAAACCGACATTCAATTTTCGAGGATATGTAACACTCATTTCATGTAAAGCATCAACACTTGCTAGATTGATTTATGCACAAAGTTTTGCTACACAGTTTCAACTGAACTCAAAATACCATGGGATACTAATCACTGGATTAAGCATGTTTTAGCTTATATATAAAAACATGGATATATACAATAATGCAGATCTGCACGACTATCTCCGATGGCATTGTCTACTCTATGAAACAGGACAAAAAGTGTGTATAGTCTGAGCATCCTAAACTAACAATAAAAACCAACCTGTCAGATCAAATTTCCTTGTGTGTTCACATTAGAACTGTTATTTTTATTTTAACTCTGAAAGCAAGTTATCAATTGTAAACGTTCATGAGCTTATCTACATTGCGGGAACAAAGGATTGGCCTAATATTTCTCTCTCTTTCTCTCTCTCTCTCTCTCCTCTCTCTCTCTCTCTCTCTCTCTCTCTCTCTTATTCTCTTTGGTTAAAGCAGGTGGCTTGTCTGGAAGTCAACAAACTATAGATATGTTTCTCATAAAACGTGATGGAAAAACTTTTTGTGAAATGCAAATATAGACACAACATTATTTTATATAATTTTACAAGTGGGACAATGGACTTCCTGTCGGTTTTTTGTTCACAAGTTTGAGCATTTCATGAAAAATCTAAATACATGTAACAACTTGTAAATTAATTATATCCATAAATGTAGATTTGTGTTGCAAACCGTCTCTCCTAGAATTGGTTCCAACGGAATCCTATAAAGATAATTATATGTGTATATGCTCAGATATTTATGGATTTGAAAGTGTGCAGGTTTTGTTACATTGGTTGTAAAAGTTTATTTCGTATAACTGCTGTGCACATTGTACAACAAACACCACGTTTGTCGTCAAAGCAGTGTTATAGCATTGCTGGAATTGCCCGATGCATATCCATCGTGCTTGAATTGATCATAAAGTGGTGAAATATTTGAAGTCCAGATACACTTTTGAATAATAATTTCAAAACATGTCTGCTCAATACGTCCAGTTACCTTTTCGTGACTTCATGTCTAAAGTTGGGAGTGAAGTTTTTATGGAGGATGAATATTCGGTTTTGGTGGCTGTTGAGTCTGTTATTTTTCTTTAATATTGCTCTCCTTGTTGGGTTAAATTTGTTTAATATTGGTTAGATTTTTTTCGAAGTATAAGCATCACAGGGCTTATTCATTTTACATAGTCTGTATATCGATTACGTTTGCATAAACAAGTTGTAAAAGTAGCCCAATACAGGCATGTCCTACCAAGGCTATGGTTCAAGGAAACAGCAAATACCTATTTATATTTGAGCATTCATGATCTACAATTTTTAGAATTGGTAATATTCAGGAATTTTTACTTTCCTATGTTTGTGCTTATTGTAAAAAACATAAAAAATATACCTCGATTTAACACATCAAGCTACTGAAGAACAAGTTCACTGTCGGACATTAAGATTGATACCACAAGCCTGCAAATATTCTGTTATTGGGGAAATATTGTGACGTTTAAATGTATGTTGTTAAAAAAGCCGAACATGTTGCTGATTTTTTGTTTGCGCCTTTTTCAAAATCTTAACATAGTACACACAAGCCACATTTGAAGTAAAATGAAATACACAGAGGTATTTTATCTGGCAATCGTTATGAATATAATGAATAAAATTGTTCAATCTAGATTATCGGATTATATATTTTTTCAGGAGTACTCCAAAAAAACCGACCACAATTCTGCAGATGTGTTGCATCCCGGCATCCCTTCAAAATTCCGTATTGATCCTGATCATATAGACAGTGCTGCTTGGGAAAATAAGACTGCCCATTCCTGCACATTAGCTTTGCTTCCCTTCTGTTATATTCTACAAGCACATATCGCAGGCTATTTTAATTTTACAGGTAAAGGGAAGATTCAATGAGTTGTTCACCACACCTAGCCACACTTTTCAAGAGTAATATTTAACAGTTCGTCCACTTGCATGATAAAATCATTTCGCAATTTAATAATGTCTTGAAGGGAATGATAGACTGTTCGATTTATAATTGTCTCTACTATTATGTCAAATTGTGCACTTAGATGAGATAAAACTCAAAACAAATAACTTGCTGGTTTTAAAAAAACAAACGTATTGGATCAGTAGGAACAAGAAACTTAACAAAAAGGAAGTCTTTTCTTTTAAACAATTAAAGAATACTTACGTTTGTAGCACCTAAGTGGCCCAAGCACATGATAAATATATTCTCCATGGTTCCCTGTGTCACTGAGTGTAAACATCATAACTGGCAGTTGTGTTGTGTTTCGTAGATAGCCCATATCTTTCCCAAACTCTCCTTCACACATACAGCTGTGAAGCAAAGGATAGCATACTTAAATATGAAGTCTTTACATGGTTGAAATCCAGTACTATCGTCAAAATGACAGTAGCATGGAATGCCTACAAAGAAATAAGACTAAAAAAGTAAACACGAACAGGAAGAAAAACACAAGGTTGCTTTATGATTGTAATGTATCTATTTGTGTCGCAAGATGTTGGTCTGCCATGACATAGACAAACAGGGGCTTTATGGGCGGCTGCCTGCAAAACAAAGTTTTATGAAAGTAAACTGCATTAAATATACTGAGTAATTAGTTACAATTCATTACCTGATGCATATGGTAATATGTGCACAGTAAAAAAAGCATGATGCTTTGCAATGTGCTAATGTATTGATAAATGTCAAATAATGTTGATGGCAAATGCTATACCTTTAACATTCATGAAGATAAATAAACTGCCGTCGAAAATCTTATTTGAAATCTGTTTTCGAGAAAACTGCCATGACATATTACACAATATTGAGTCATTTTCCAAATTACCATGACATGCCCATCTTCTATAGAACAGATACTTTTCTAATGGACTGATATTGGTGTTAGTGTCACTTTGTGGACTTATTTGGATGATGATCATTGTTGAGATGGTGGTTGCAACTAGTACCTTTTTAAATGCTGAATTGTATTGACATTTTTAACCAATTAGGAACCTGTGCTTGCAAATTCTCTGATGTGCTGCAG
>OZ026623.1:78852058-78954558 GCA_964020975.1 Hermodice carunculata | reverse complement strand
TCGTTCCTTCAGAGTGTCTCCATCTAGAATAATGTTTTGTACATGAAGCAATGTAACAGTCATACCTTTAACACTAAGGTTGAAAGGCAGCTGATCCTTTGAATCAATCCTGATGGAGTACATTGTTAACCACTAATAGTACACTCATCTCATACTTCGTTCAAGTAACTCCCTGCACTTAGAATTTCTGATCATTCTGGGCTGCTTATACACCTGGTGTATACTCTCTCTCTGTGCTACCAAAACATACTGCCCAGAAGCCTTTTTAACAGCTTTTAGCAAGCCACCACTCTGGGTTAATTCAATTACATGAGTAGCTCTTAGCATGCCACCATTCTCGCTTAATTCCAACTTATGAGTATTTATGTCCTTCAGGCCAGACAAAAATACCCATGCAGATAATTATGTTCCTGGTCGGTATATAAGGCCTGCCATACATACTTTAGATTGTTATTATCTACACATTGTGGGGTAAAAAAGGTCTCACTGGTATATGGATTTACACCTGCTCTTTTATGTATTACTAACAACTGAATTGATAAACCCGTCTTATTACATGGTTTAAGTCAGATGTCATGTTGCAAATATGTCATATCCTTCACTAACGCTATCTTAATGTGATAAATTAAAGAGGTCTCATCCAAAACTGGATATACTCTCTCATATTCGTAATACTATTGAAGGGATGTTCTCTTGTTGGCATAGTGGCTTCCTAAAAAGGTTCCGTCAACCACTGCTACCTTTTCTAATCTCAATGAACCCATTTGCCTGTGGAAAACTTAAGATCTCAAAATATTTGTTGATAATATCTTCAAATATAGTGACACCCTATGTCTACAGATTTCAAGTAGTTGTTGATAATATCCTCAAATATAGTGACAGCCTATGCTACATTATCGATTAACCATAATATTCTTAAGAAATGAGTTGGTGAAGGAATAGTTCTGCAACCTCCGAAATGGTGCATTGACAACTATTTAAAGCTATTCTTTCACTGTCATAGTATGCTTTTTTAAAAAAAATTTTCATTCAATTCTGTAAGTGTTTGATTTATGATTTTGACTAATTCAATGACCCTATGAGCTTTTGTATTTTCTGTTTTCTCGTTGTTCTTCTGTATCTCTCTGAATTACATTTACGCCTTACTCTGTTGCAACTACATATAAGGAATGAGCTATATCTTCAACGAATTACACAGTCCTCTCTTCTGGCGTTTTTGTGGCCTTGCGCAATTATTTTGCTGTTCATAGTTACTTGTTCCTAAAAGTGTCCCAGTTCAAGATGTTCAATTTCATATTAAGATATTTGTCTGGTGAATTTGCTTCTTTGAAAACTGCCATTACCCTTTTGTACTTTTGGTGAGTAGCGTTTTCGTTTTCCAAACTAGCTGAAAACTTTCTATTTGGCACTTTTTATCATACCTGGTCCTGTGATTAGTATGTTGCCTGTATATAATTGGACTTCCTTTGAAACTGCTCTGGGCCTGATGACACCCCATGCAACATTTTGGGTTTGCTAGCTTTTATTGGTTTCTGTTTACCAGCTTGCTTTTCCCAGTCTGTTTGTGCCATACTCAAAAGACTTCTGCCAATGCCTGTATGGCCTCAAACTATGGATTCCATTGAGGTGTTAAACTTAATATTACTTGTGATTTCAGAATCACTGTGTCTTCTGCTTTTGTATTTCCAGCATTAACTCTCCTGCCAAGTCTTTCACTATTGATTTCGCTAGCATTTTGAATATTCTGTCTTGCGTTTGACAATGCCTCCCAGAGAACACTGATTCTACTTTAAAATGCCATAGTTTCACTACCTGTACTCAGTACCTTTGTTGAAGGTACCCTGCCATGCCTTAAATTCAGCAGTCTAAAAAGGGTGTACTCGGTCACATTGTGAACCCTACAGCAATGAGCTATCACTTTGTTGGAGACCTATTCCTCCCACCTTTTTCGCATTGCTGTTCACCAACCTTATACCATGTGTTTTAATGTTCTGTTAATTGTCTCTATCCTTGCAGTTGCTTAATGATTGTATCGTATAGTTACTCTGTGATATGCATCTAATTCTTTAGTGTTTATCAATTAAGGATTTTGAATTCATAATTCGGATCCCTTGATCATAATTTCAGGCGTCCCATATCTTGAAGAGAATTGTTTTCTTAAGGCTTTTTCTACCCACTGAGCTGAATTTGGGGACAAAGTATAACTTTCTATGTATTCTCAAACATGGTCTATTAAATTGAGACCACATTGGCGTCCTCCCTCCCTTATGCCAAAGGGTCCGATCGAAATCCATGAACCATAATTTGCGTTGGGGAGGCTTGGGCAGACATTTCAGCCATTATTTATTCAATGCATGCCTAGTGCATATCATTGATAGATATGCACGAAGCATGTTGGATAATTTCCGACCTCATAAAAAACTTCATTTATAAGCCAAGGGTGAAGTTAAATATTTTTAAGAAGCCAACCAGCCAAGGGGCACAGGGAATCTATTATTCTGCATGCTTTGGACAATGTGAGACAGCGCAGGTATTTGACAGAGGATGGTAAATGGGAGACTGTGGCGCTTTGCAACAGACTACCGTGGACCCAAATCAGAACTGCTCAAAAATTCAATGTCAGCAATTCACTTTCAAGTGGCCTCATTCAGAAATAGTGAAACTAGAAACACAAAATACATACTTGGAGCAACTCACTCTGACCCTTCAAATTTAAATTACATGACCAGGGATTGCACAATGGAAAATTCAAAAACTGTTTCGTTTCATGAACAGACGTGTTCATTTAGTGATATTCATTTATTTGTTTGTAATTTCACTCCCATATGGGTATGTCTACAATATAGTTAACAGTACTTATGTTGGCAGTCAGAGAAATATACCCTGGTGGATGTATAAATTTAGCGACTTTAATCCTATAAAATACTTTGTTAAATTGCAATATTACGACAGGGTCAGATTATAATGGGGAAATCTAAAAATCTCTCATTCTATATTGACATACCTCTCTGTATTACTTTTTACTTCCAAATAATATCTATTTTGTCACGAATTATCCATAATTAGCTTCAAAAGAGATTTGTGCAAGTCTCATTTTTCATAATTGACACCACAGAAAGAAAGTATTTAACGTAAGAGAACTCCCAATTTGTGTGTGTGTGTGTGTGTGTGTGTGTGTGTGTTTGTGTAGAAGATTCCTTTTTCCCCCTTTTTTTAGTTCAAGTGTTATGGAAAAGACGTTTTTGTGTTGTGGCTATATTTATGTTGCAAAATCTTCGCGAGATAAATATTCCCCAATAGAGCCTCCACTCAGGAAAATTCGCCAACATTTATCCCTTGAGAACATTAATGATAATACAGTAATATATAAATATATATATATATATATATATATATATATATATATATATATATATATATATATATATATAGATGCATAGGATGAGCAAAAATTGATCTATTGTAACCGGCGGTGTGTAAAGTGGGCAAAACATATTAGTTTTAGTATCAAGTATTTTGAGAGGGAACTTCAAATATTTAAAGAGGGAGACAGACTATTCCAATATTTCTGTAAATTAAACCACAAGGATATATGCACCGTGTGCACACACTGCCTTTTCTATTCACGGATACCAACATTCAAAGTTTCATTTCAGGGACAAGTAGTCAAGACCACATGGGACAAAAAATAATAACCAAAGAATATGACAGCAAATACGCAATTTTCATGAGGGACACACACCGTAAATTGGTTATATTTTCAGCAAATTTTAGGGATTGTCCCAGATGATGAAGGCCAAGTGGCATCTCTATCAATTAATAAACTTCTCACATTGCATGTGAAGTGATTATGATTGTGAAAATTCAAAGTAAGAACTTTTATATTCAGCAAAAGGTTGCTTAGTTTTATGATTGGTTCACATAATAAACATTACATGCAATACATTCAGGGTTGTGTTTTACATCTGTTAAATAGAGTGCATTTGTAGAGGTATATCGATCAAACATCAGATATGCTAACCGAAATTAAAAATACCAATTTGCATATAATTGTCTGTTTGAATATCTTCGATTAAAGTAAGTATATCTTCATCGAATACACCTTTTGTATATTAGTGATTAAAGATATCTCAAATTCAATCTGATATATCTTACGCTCATTTAATATATATGTTAACATGATCACAGGATTGTACATATCTTTAATGCACATTTGAAATATTAAGTTTTTCTGAAGGTGTTTAAATTAAGCAGTACCGTATAAATGTATTGTACATATGGACATTTAGCACATTTTTCATTCCCATCTATACATTTGGTGTCATGAAGCCTTTGCTAATCAAACTTTATCGAAGAAAAAGTACAAATGTCTTTGAGTCCGCCCCTGGATCATAAAACATGCTATACTTTCTTTCAAATTTTTCAAACAGAGAAGCCACCTATCATTTGCTACTTTTTCACTTACCTAGCTGAGTACGATTTTTTGTGTTTGCATATTTCGTCGAGAAAGCATTTGCAACGATGTGGGTTATTTTGCCTGTAGTTATTCTTGTTATTGTGAACATCAATCCAGTAATCCCCACACCCAACTGTTAGGGCGTCCCGGCATTCTATGCTCATGAACTGTTCGCACCTGTGGCAAAGAGACAAAAGACACAAAAGCAACTTGGTCGATTCAGAAATCTAAATTTGGATCAGTTTAATATACTTTCAAGCGAACAGTTGAGGTAAAAATAGTGTGATCTATTTTATTATATGGTATAACGCTTTTCTTATACTATGTTTCGACCTAATTGAAAGAATAGGTATTAAAAGACAATGACAAAAGTGCCCGCATTTTATCAAATTACTGTGCAGAAATTTGTGTGAGTCTCCCTTTCCTCAGCTACAATTCCTTTCACAGAACCAGCAAAGCATAGACCTTTCTCACCTCCAGCTTTCGAGAGAGGGCATCGCGGGGATGGACACTTGTTGGCACAGGGTAATACACGTTAAAAATAACAATCTTCAAAGTAAAGTTGAGGTCAATGATAGTAACATTAACATAAACTATAAAACTTTTGAATTAGTATGCCTGTCAACATCGGTAATGTACCAGGCATTTTTATTTTGAAGATGATAGAAATTGTTTACATGCCAAATTAATAAGACCCTCATGCAGTATCTGTGTACTGACCACCACACATGCATAGATGTCAATTGGTTTCTGACACCTGTGGGTTAATCACCAGAGTAGTTTGTGAAACCTTTAAACTGAGTACATTTTGGCAGCATGTGCTCGTGATGCCACAGCAGATGGGTCTGTGAGATATAAGTATTCATAACAGCGTGGTGTTAAAAGGGAAATGCCATTGTTTCAGTTATAGCAGAAACTTCACTGATTAGGCAGGCTTTACTGCGCTAAAACACCCTCAACCTATTGTTACAAGTTCAACATTTTATGAAAGGTTTCATTATTAGTTTAGAGGTCATTTGTCTTCCATACTTAGACTCGTTCAGGTGAGTAATCCATGTTATTTTACCATGTTAACGTTGCTCTGTGGCAAGTGCCTATGTTAAAACTATACAACCAAGTAGTCTTACCCCAACAAAGGGCTTTCTCTATGCAATGGAGGTGAGAAAATCACTGGACACAGTGGTCCACCTGTGGGGGGAAAGTCCTGAATTGCTAATGGTCATATTATTTACATCTGAAAATGATTCTCTGAGCAAACATATACAAAGATGGTTACAGTATTTTGAAAAAAAAAAGAACTATAGCGCGTAAGTTGCAATTGTAAACAAAATAGAGAGAGATAATGTTCAGAGAAACTAGTTTGCACAACAACATACCTAAAATATTTACATACCAATCTGATGCTTCTTTTACCGCTGTCAGCTGAGCTTTGGTTAAGAAATAATTCACATATCGTTTGTAAGAGGCAGCATTTTCAAAACCCTTTACATAATGTCGCTCTTCGGCGTTATGATGTATAATTGTCAAAACTTCCTCTGAATGTGACGTCATGTCACATTCAACATGCATACTGCCTGAAAAATGAAATGTAATCTTCAGCTGAGCATTTTATGACATGTTCACGAAATGTAGCTTCTCTAAAGCATGACCCCTTCAACTACCAATACCCCAGCTCTTTTTGCTTAAAGCCATTATCCCCATGTCGTGAATCGTGGCACGGGAACCCCTCATGTGGGTTTCAAAGAATCTAGTTGGATTTGAGATTGCAGGTTGAAATTAAATAATCACGGATATATAACTAATGACTGGCCTGGGTGGTGTTTGTTTGTTTGTTTGTTTGTTTGTTTGTTTGTTTGTTTGTTCGGTTTTTTTGTTTGTTTGTTTTTTGTTGTTGTTTATTTTTGTTTTTTGTTTACACTTTGGAATATAGAACTCGTCAATCACACACGTCTGAAGGCGACATGTGGATGCATAATTACGAAGCTATAAGCCGATGTGTCAGTTCGATCTTTCAGGTCATGGAATGTAAGCTTTAACACCAAAGGAGACCTCGCCAGGTTCTTTCCAAACAATACGTAACAGTACTTATGGTATATGAACCATTTTTACCAAAACGTAGGTCAATATGTCAGCTTGCCTTTTTTAAAATAAGGCCTTGACCTTGAAAAAACACAGAAACGGAAGTCTACAACTCAAAAAATAAGGAAAAACCAAAAACGAGAAAATAAAGAAAGTAAAAAAAAAATAAAGAAAGAAGAAAAACAACAAAAAACCCAATAGAACATTGTGAATAGCCCGTATCCGGCTAATATTCATGTTCTCCTCATAATAAGGTCTGCTCTGGTCTAGGGGTACCCCATGTTATCCTTGCAATTTCCACGGATTGCAATCAGTGGGAATGAAGGCTTTAAACTGACAGGTACCTGAGTTGAGAAATGGACTAAATATCAGAAGTGTCCAGCATCACCACCAAGTTACCAACATTTATTCTTCCACATGTGCGTGTACGTCAAGTTTTAGCGATCCCACTAAGTCATTTGTGAAACGTTGAAACAAAAATAACAATATGAAGTCACAAATAGGCAAAACAAAATTGTGGAAAAAATGGAAAAAAAATTGCAACCCGATCTGTTAAACATATATCTAAGGGTTCCCAGAATGTTCCCATACAATTTCAATTTTACCGCCTCCCAAGAAAGTAAAATAAATAAACAAACAAACAAACAAACAAACAAACAAACAACCAAGCAAGCAAGCAAGCAAGCAAGCAAGAAAACAAGCAAGTAAATAAATAAATAAATAAATAAATAAATAAATAAATAAATAAATAAATAAATAAATAAAAACATATTTTAAACATTGAAACATTCCGAAAATGATCGGAGCATGTAAAGAACCTTGGTCGAGCGCAATCCTAAGTAGATCCCTTGCAATTCTGAAGTGGATCTGGCTGACAGATTTGGAGAATTCGAAAATGTGGATTGTTGACAGACGAGAGTCGCACAGACAGACGACGACGGATGGATGACCATGACGTAAATGTTTACATCCACTTTCAAAGAAAACCACAAAGCAAAAACAGAAGATTGTCATTCATCTGATATTCCATGCAGTCACTGAAGTGGTCCTGCAAACGTCGGAATGATATCAAGGTCACCTTTCGTCAAGAAGAGCATTACCCGTGCTTACATAGCCATTTACCGATTTTTCTATTCTTGAATAATTTGTGAGAAGAAAAAAAAAGGGGGGATGATCGCACCACCATGTGGTAAACAAATTTGGCAGAGATCAATAAAAGCTACATTCCTAATAAGTCTACAGACGATCGAACTAACAGGTTGGTCAAAGAAGTGAAGGAAAGGGAAAATGAAAAAAAAAAAAAAAAAAAACTAGCGCGAAAAGCTTCACTGTGCCACCTGTTCAAGAAACTAAGTTGTAGAGATTCCCAGAAGTGTTCTGATATACAATTTCAGTTTTTGACAGCTACCCAATACGTTTTACCGGAGACAGGTAGTGGTTCATAATAAGTATAGAGCCATATTTTATACATGGATCGCGAAACAGGCCAAGCCTTTTTAAATCACTCTCCATGGCACAAATAATGGCGAAAACTTTCTTACTTGCTTCTTTGGTGGAGGAAACCAAAGGACTCGGAGAAAAACGGCCGGGCATGGTAAGAATGATGGAAACTCTTTCCAATTGCTTCCCTGGCCGTAAATCAAACCCAGATCGCACAAGTAAAATGCGAGCGTGTTGCAGCTCTGCCCAACATGCACCCGTAGGCAAATTCACATACACGTATAAAACCACATATCTTGAATAAATTTGTTGGGCCCTGCTGTTTGTTGGCGCTTTGATGTATCGTATTGATGCCCATATCTGGGATATAGTGCTTAATATAAAGTTGCGCTTCTTCTTCCATCGATTTCTGCTATACACGGAGCGGTATTCTTATATGGTGGTTTTGCTGCTTGAGACTGTTACTGTTTTAACTTATGTCTGAGCGCTGAAGTAGAGGCGGAAACACGAGCTCCAACATAAAAGATTGTTTGGCAATCCTGTTGATGCGTTCTGGATGAAAGGTTCATACCAAAAACAAACAAAAAATACCATTCATAAAAAAATGAAAAAAAAAAAACAGTAGCCAATAACAACAGGCTCACCGCCCCCTCCCCCCCAAAAGTCATACAAAACCCAAGAATCATTAGATTAGAGCGTAACCATACAGACAAATATGGTAAAAGTCTGTCTGAGATATATCCCCACCAAGTTTAAAAAGGAGCCGGCTACTGGTTTTGAAGAAGGCTAAAAATGTACATTGTGGAAGTATGATAGACAACGGACTCTCGCAAAATCTCAATTCACTAACAAGTCTGAACTAGATGGTGATAATGACAACAATGATGACGATGATGATGATGATGATGATGATGATGATGATGATGATGATGATGATGATGATGATGATGATGATGATGATGATGATGATGATGATGATGTTAGAGTACCCACGCAAGATTTTACATTAAGGATTGGCTTACAGGCTTCATTGCAAACGAGCAGCCTGTATAGGGGTATCGGCTGGATGTGAATAACGCTTATTTATCTTAGGCTCCATCTATGAGATGTACATCCATTTATGTTATGGATGAAAATGCTAGTGTCCTTGCATGATAGACATGTGTATCTTTGTGTTAAATTGAATATGGTTTGAAAAAGAGATGTGATGTGATATCATTTTAAGTTCTGCAAAAATTTTTATAAGAAACAAGCAAAAATTTTGCTCTAAAATCATAATTTGGAATACACTTGGTGTATTCACTAACCTGTAAAGATTCTTCACTACTTCTTGAGAGGTACTCTGAATAATTTTTATATGAAAACAACTTACCGCTGTTCCTAGGGTTTATATAGTATGTTCCTGATGTGAATCCTCTTAACCTCCATGTCAGACAGGATTCTGCAATATCCTCTACACACATTTTCGGCTCATCTTCTTTAAAGAAGCCTGGACAGTCTACGTTATTGTCACATTTACGTTTTTTCGGAATGCATCTCCCGTCAAAGCACTGGAATGTTACACCTTCGGCACACGTAGCTTAAAAAATAGATTCAAACAAACATAAAAAAAAAAGTTTTATAAAATAACAATTGTGTAGAAGGTAGTGTCACAATGTTGGAAAGTGGATCATCGCTTTGGCAAGAGAGGTAGCAATTTCTTCTATACACAGGACTTAGGACGCCAGATAATTTATACACATAATTACTAATGACATTTCGTGACATTTCAAGCTATCAAAGCACATGTGAGTATTAATGAGAAAAGAAAATGTTTAATTCGTTGCTAATATGCATTTGTCGACAGTATCCCGTTACATGAAGATATACTTTCGTAAGCATGGGTAAGCACCAAAAGCATGCCAATCAATGCTGTTGACTATTGTACAGTTATTACTCAAAATGATTTCTTTCAACATGCTAGATGATAACTTGAAACCACAGAACCCAACACAAGTTGAAATCCAGGGAGTTAGTGACAAAGGTAAAAATAACTTCGGCATATACACTCACTACATGCGTTTTCATCTGATTCATCCACACAGTCAGTTTCAAGGTTGCACCATTTTCTTTGGTCAACACATTGTCCATTTTTACAGGCCTTTTCCCCAGGTGCACATGATCGTCTTTCTTCAAAAAGCATCAAAATCAAGGTGCACATGATCGTCTTTCTTCAAAAAGCATCAAAATCAAGATATCAGAACTTACAAGACGAATTCAAACACAATATCAGTCACATATAATGGATATACACATGAAACTCTCAGTATTTTAAGCTCTTGTATGGAGATTTGCACACAGTTTATAGGTTGGCCTGGATTTTATCATTTGCATGAGGCTCTGAACACCTCCACTAAACTCGCCCGTTCTCCAGCCATTTTTAGGATTTTTTTTCCATTTCTCCTATCAAGGCCTGGCCATGGGGTGAATACGCTGATCAAACCTTCAAACAGTGTCAGTCTTATAAACTTAACGTAATCATTCAAACATCACTACGGTCAACTGATAACCATTACTATCTTACTTACTCTGTGTACATTCTGTCAATCTTACTTGAACAAATTTCATCGGGTTCATTCTCAAAATAAGCTTTGCTTAATTAACATGTTATTCATCGAAATTGACCTATTAAAATGTAATTACGTATCTCCTCATCTGATAGACATTCCTCGACTTGTTATGGCTCAAAACAATGTAAGGAACGGCAGAAGGAGAAATGTTATGTCTGGTGTAGGTAACAAATACAAAAATAACGCTGCCTGTCAAAGTACGGGTGAAATGTTTAACTAAATAATAGACACTCTTTGTTTAGCATGGGTTCTTGTATGAACATATTGTATACTTGCATTTGAGCATTGATATCACCACTAGACACCTTTGTTACGTCAGGGAGTTTTAAACAGTGAAAAAATACTATCAGTTTGTGTGTATGTGGCATGGGGAGAATGTCCAGCTGATTTGATTGTTTCTTTCAGAAATATGTTTTGCATAACCACTTTAGTTGTATGTGGCATGGGGAGAATGTCCAGCTGATTTGATTGTTTCTTTCAGAAATATGTTTTGCATAACCACTTTAGTTCATTCTTCTGTTCCGGAGAACCCTGAACTTTAGATAGGAACCTAGTCTGTTACAAATTTACGTTTATAATATGTTTACTTTCAGGATAATGAACATTCTGTCGTGAGAGTTGTTGTCAGTGTTACCTTGATAACAGACACTTGGGATTGTTATCGTTTGTTGTTTTTGAATAGGCATTTGACTGTTAAGGTGTACACCTTGCTGGATGTCTGGTACAACCTTGCACGCATTTATGTTACCTTGCAAATCAGTCAAAATGACTCATTAAAGACGTTCGGTACACGGCGATATGCGCAACCATTTATGGTCCAATGCCTCTATACAGTTAGAGCTGGTATTTGTCGATACCTGCACTAGCTGCTGTTCGCTTTTCCTATTTTGCACAGTTCCGTTTGAGAAATATGGATTGTTTACGAAGAGTGAAAAGGAAAAAGAATGGGCGGTTTGTTAACAAATGTCAAAACAAAGGACTAAATGCTTTAAAACAAGGCAGAATACGTCGAAGCACGGCAGTGGTAGAACAACACGCATGTACACGATCAGCGAACGCTGACCAAGCCACCGTCGAAAGTGCCACGCCCACCCCCCAAATGCCTCATGCACATATAAACACTGACAGTTATAACTGGGACGAAGGTCCTAGAATAGTGGAACTAAGTGTACCAGCCGATAATCTTGTATGCGAGGAATGTAAAAAGAAAAAAAAAAAAAAACATTGTCCCTGAAAAATTCAGAATCAGAAAAACGATATGGCTTAGCCAGTGTACTTTACATTTCTTGTGAATGTGGTACCATAAACGCTGTCCCAACTGGGGTGAGGGCACTACAGTAATACCCCAGCGTCAAAAGGTGGCACAGGCATATTTTATAATGCGCTACCTCTATTACCATTCGACAATGTATTAAGGCAACTATAATTTTGATATTTTTATTTTTACCTCTTTTTCCACATTGCTGTATTGCACTATGGAGAGAATCTTAAAATGTTTGCCTCTTCTCAGTATAACAATGAATTATATATTATGACTGGAATATAAAATTAACGACGGACTGCCGTTTATTTTACCTACATACATGCATATTGATATGGTATCGAAGTTAGACAATGAATGGATACCTTATACCTATGAACTTAGAACAAATTAAGTCAGCATGCATGAATTCTTTGTACAATTGCGGAAAAAATAGCACCGTATGATATCTTTTTTGTTGATCAATGAGATCAGTGCATATTTTCGAAACCCCCTACAATTTTTCAGGGATTTGCAACTGCGGAAAAAATAGCACCGTATGATATCTTTTTTGTTAATCAATGAGATCAGTGCATATTTTGAAAACCCCCTACAATTTTTCAGGGATTTGCAAATATTTTTTCTATTTCAAACTTGAAAAATAATGTGAGCACTTATACATTTTTGCAAGACGAGATGAATTTAAAGTCACATTCCAGCGTGTTTTTTCTACATATTTGTTATTAAAAGGCTTGATATACATTCCATACACTCATATTGAGTTATTGTATGCATATTTTTGCATCCTTAATTTATTTTTTTTGGCTTTTGCCCACATATATAATGTTTGCTATCAAATTTCTGTAGTCCTTACATGTAGCGCCACCTAGCGACAAAAGTAGCACCGTGACATGCCAATTTTGTGCTTGCATTTTGTTTAAAATGCCAATATCTTGGTTCACACCAAAAAAGCAGAGATTTCTAAATTCTTTTGACCAGTGTACCGAAAGTCTTTAAAGTAAACTCATAAAGTTTATTTTTTCCTTTCTCTGCACATAGGCTGGAGCCTCTCGCAATTAACCATATTCCCCAGTGGATCGTTTCTATTGGAAACTATTTTTGTTTCTGAAATGCTTTTCAAATAAGCAAAACCGATAGCAGTTTGATATCCATACTTTTAGGCTACAGTGGCATGATGTTATCTGCAGTAAACGCGTCATGGAACTTCAGATCTTACAACCTTATCGTATATTTAGTTTCCTATCAGAAGGAGTAAGACTTCAGACAGCAGTTGCATCTGTACAGGTACCCACTTAATCTTCCACAGACAATCGTAGGCAGGTGGGTGATTTGTTTTGCCTGTTCAACCATAATAGGAGAGGGACGCCAGTTATCTTGTGAAAGTTGATAAAATTTATTCTTTGAATTGTGTGGTCGCATGGACAAATCGGTTTCACTTTCAATGTCATTATTCCGGAATAGGACGACATCTAAATGTAAACTACAATTGATATGCAGGTATAAATAGGTTCAAAATAATCAAAATACCGGTCTATGTAGCGTCAACTCAACACCTTTCGAAGGAAAAATAAGCATATGTGTAATTCTCAAATTAGGTTCATTGCTGACACTTCAGTTTTATGAAACTTATATTGGTTGCACTAAAGTTTGTTGCAGTGTAGTCAGGCTTTGCACGTTTATCCCTTTCTCCAGCCTGTCAATGATGGCAGTACTATCAATCTAGTAGCTTGCACTCTTTTAAAATCTCTTGGCTCCAATGATGTATGATAAACTAATCACGTTTTTTAAAGCACAAATAAGCCCACAATTTCCCATTCACAATGTTTCGGGTTAAATGTTACCAGTTTAGATGCCTACATGTGTCAAGCGATCCAATGGTTTGGCGCATTAACCAATTCATGTGTACATATATACATATATACTCACATACATATGATTATATAGGCTCATATATATGTCTATTTAGACCTAAATATCATTTTAGCGAAATAGTAGACATCAAATAAATTATATATAATTATAGTCATACAGGATAAAATAAAACAGACGGGTAAGTTTACATACTGTATCAGAAGGTTTCGTAGATGAACATGAGAGATAGAGCTTATTTTTCTTTACTTTAAAGGGGGTTATTTGACCCAGTCGAACACCTTTGGTGATGGGCCTTTGCATATTTGTTCAGCCGAGCAACAATGAAACTTGTGCGCGAGGGAGCAATTATTGCTCGGCTGAACAAATATGCAATTGTCCATCACAGTGACAGACGACTCATAGACGTCATGCAGTATAGCTACATTTTGGTGCAGTTGGTTGTGATAATATGCTAAGAGTGTCTGCACACTTCACTAGTTAGCTGACTAAGTGTATTCAAACATCTTAGCGGCACAAGAAAAACATATAGACATTTTTGTTTTTGCTTTGATAACAATGCTTTCCTGGAGAGGAATATGTTGTGAAACCAACACATATATTCCACACGTTTAGTTTCTGTAAAACAGAATTTTGTGGCTTAGATGACAAGTTTTACCTTGCATAATATATGTCACATAGGCATATGTAAATTGTCAAAGCTAATAAAATAAAATAAGATTAAATTAAAAGTAAAAAAACAAAAAAAAAAACAAAAACAAAAAACAAACACAGAACAAAACAAAACAAAAATTAAACAAACAATAAGAATAAAGCATGCCCTTCCATTTTCATGTCGCCTTACCACATCCCATTTCATCCGAATTATCCCCGCAGTTATCAATGAAGTCACAGTACAGGGACAAGGGAATGAGGTTTTTGTTTTGGCATCTGAAGCTATGAGTCAGCACGCTACCTGAAACAGTAATTCAAGACGCCTTTTAGCTTGTGACCAGTCAGCCAGCTGATCTTATACGATGGTCAGTCTTCCATCATACGTCGTCTATTCACCTTTCACATTTGGACTTCTCCAAAACCGCTAGTGAAATCATATTTAGAGTTGGCTGAGATCTACGTCTTTACAACGTTTGCTCAATTTGTCATACTTCAGCAATATTTGACTATTATATGATATTTTTGGTTACATCTCTAATAAATCCCTCTTCAAAAACACTCAGGCAATTGCTTCGAAGTTGGAGATGGACACTTCCCGAGACCCAAAACCTTTTTTTGGCAACAAGCAGCGCTGTTGTGTTTTTTTTTTGTTTTTGTTTTTTTTTTGATCATTTTTTTTTGATTATTATTCTTTTATTATCTAATTTTGTATTGCTATTTTCAGTTTGAAAGCCCCCACTCACACCGTTCTGATACTTGATGGATGTGTAGCTTGTGGAAGAAACAAGCCAACTTCCTGACCAGGTGGTACAGTCTTAAAACCCTCATTTTTAACCAATTTTCATTATTCAGGAAAACGGCAGTTAATGCACAAATTCCTATTGATACATTTGTAAGTTAAGGACGATTGCCATGGTAGTTCACATTTGTGACTTCTCCCAAAAACCCGTTAGACAAAATTACTTGAAACTTGGTGTGGATGTACCTCGGATGGGTCTCTAACTCGTTGTTTAAATGATCATCTTCCACTGATTTTTAGAATATTTATCAATTTGTTTCTCTCATTGTTGGCAAAAGCTTTAAAACAATCGCCAAGTCAATTGATTTGGAATTGCATATGGACATGTCTGGGGACCCGCACACCTGAATTTGTTCAACACACAGCCCTGAAGTATTTTTCGATTCTTTAAGACTTTTTGTATGTTTTCGCTATTTTCAAGTCCTCTAAACCGTCACTGAGATTGTTCTGGAACTTTGCGGTACTGCACCTTGTGCAAGGATTACAGACAATCGTCTATGGGAATTGTAATTGAAATTCACATTTGCAACTTCTCGAAATTTCGAACCAGATGCACTTCCTACTCAGTGCAGTTGTACTTTATTTATTTATTTATTCATTGATTCATTCATTCATTTCCTTCTAATAATTCGTACGATATAATTTATATATTTGCAGTTTTGATGCATACAGTTGACCAGCCTTGGAGCCATTGAACACGGCATGACGATATCAAATAACAATCTACTGTCTGAAAAATCACAAAAAGTAAATATTCTATGAAATTTTAATATTACTCATGTATAAATTGCTGTGCAGCATGCAATGATTAGACGACACATTCCAAGAAACAATATATGTTCAATCACCATGTAGATTTTGATAGAAATCACCACAGCAACTAATTTTGGCACATATATAATTCATAGAAGAATTTTACTTTTCATTTTCAAGGGTTAACTTATGAGCTCTCCACGCGTTACCTAGATTCATCCACATTGACGAAACTGCATTTGTTCCTCCGATGCTCAATTATATGCTTACTTGTAACACTGGATGTGGACTATGACAATAGCAGTTCAAAGCCCACAAAATGCATGGGAATGATATAAATTTACGTATTCCATCAAGTTAGTTAAACGCGTTACGGTGTAAGCCGTCAACAATGTATTCACAAACAAAAAGGAAAACGTTGATATACAAGTTTAGTATAAGTCATTAGTGTTTTCATTTTGCTATCAATGTGGCTTCAAATATCCATGTAAATTTTTACAGCAAATAACTGTATCTGTATTGATTAAATTTTATGTTATAACACTTCATGCTGTTACGAACTAAGCAAAACTCGGAAGTAAAAAGACAGATTATCAGCAGAACAGACTCTAAAGCCTTTCCATATCAATTAAAGCGAAATATTAAAAGAGATCTGAAATGTAAGACAGAATCATGCATGCAAAAACAATGGTTACGGTAAACATTTTTGTGTAAAGCCACGAGAGTAACATGTGCAGTACTTACTACAATTCGTCTCATCTGTAGCTGTGGTGCAATCTCTTATGCCATCGCACACATAGAGCTCGTGAACGTATTCACCACTGCTACAATGGGTAAGCCCAGGTTGGTTTGTTATGCTTGACCCTACCGGTGGCAGCAAAATGTGCACATGTGTTTTTTCTGAAAATTGCACATACACACACATGTATATACATACATGCATATATGTATATATATATATATATATATATATATATATATATATATATATATATATATATATATATATATATATATATATATATATATATATATATATATATATATATATATATATATATAAATGACGAACCATGAATACCGTTTTCTTAAATACTGCTAATACGTCTGGCAATAGCTGCAAAGTTCAGGGACAGAATCATATTCCACTGGAATATGATGCCACCAGATGGAATCACCGATACATTTGGACCATATTCCATGCCACAAGCAGACTAGCTGGTAAATGATTAAATGTGTTTGTCTCTTAAAGCTATATTGTCTTTGCAGAACAAATTATATGTCACTTTTGAATTGATTTATCTGCATAAAAATTTATCTTTACGCATGCATGTATTGATATATTATTCCATGATTTAATTCGTGTCCATCTCACTTAGCCTATCCCTCTACGACCCAACCGTAGTATGTTCTTTCCTGCCCAGTGCGTAAAAGGGATATAACAAATTATGTATTAGAAAACACATCTCTAGGAGAAGACGCACCCGGACTTTGGGACATCTACAAGGTTGTTATCTCCATCATATTGTTCAGCAGAAGACCCTAATAGAAGACGCACCCCGAATTCAGGCTGCTACTTTAAAGTAATCAAAATGATAAGTTCCCGCTGATTGTCACCCATATTCATATATTTATCCTATGACTATTGTTCATTTTAAATAATGTGTGTCTTGTGATGGAGTGTAATATATACGTTGAAATCTTCCTATAAAGATCTCCTAAGGGACTTAGAAAATGTGGTTTTAATAGCGAAGTGGTCTTAATAGGGATATAATTTAATTAAGGATAAAGGGGTCTGGGAATTGGTGCTCTTAAAATAGACACGGTCTCTTTATGCTGGTTGCCTAAACTGGCGATTCTACTCTATACAGAGGAAAGGATATGCCATTAAACCAAGTGAGCACCTGCATACGCAGATTTGACATACTGCAACGCGTTACTTAACAACAGCTTACACATACCAGGACCACGTGCAAGTTACTTTACATGTAATTTGAAACAATAATTGTGCTATTCCTTTGTAATGTGGGCACAATTACTCATTTAACTACGTATATTTTATCAAACTTTAGATAAATTTGATTGCGAAGTCAGTAGGAAATGACGTATAGTAAAAAAAAAGTAAGGATTTGGTAACTAGAGGGCGTTATTTTACTCTTTTCTAAACATATCGGGAGACCTATCAGAAACTTCCATTCAATATTTGCCGTCCAAGGGGCATTAAAGCGACATTGCTTACAATCAACCAAGCAGATTTTGTACAACAGAAGGAGGTATGGCCAGGAACATGAACCGTTTAGAGAGAGAATTTAGACTCCAAATATCCAAGGGTTGTCGTGAATCTGTGATTTTTAATAGACGCATTCATTACGACAAATGGCGCTGTTGTAATTCCGCGTTTCTACACCGGAGGCGCCACTAGCCGGTGACTGTTCTATAACTCAACATGGCTTCTAGTTTGAAAACAGGTTGTTGTGCCAGTATTAACAAGGACAATTTTGCGTACATCAGGGAAGAACTGGCTGAAAAGGGATGTCCACACTTATGCCTTATCACTCTGGGCAGTTTTGCATCTGGCACAGCCAGCCACTGGGCATTTTTGTTTTGTTGCGCAATATGCGACATGCTGGTGGAAAACGTGCTGTACGCCTAACTTTTGATGGTTCCTCTTAATTTTTTTTTTTTTTTTTTTTTTTTTGAAGATCGGATGTGTGTCATAATTGTCATTAAATCAGAGTGGTAAAGTTTGTTGGTTGCTACAGTAAATAGTCAATAAACGCACTTTATCACAGTAACTGATAAATTGTCAACATGATAAACACAAGCAGCAGTGGTATTTTCACCCGAGCCATGTCTACCTGTGGCTGGCATATTATACTCTCTTCTCGTTAATACATTGGACCCTCTGCTTTACTGTACGCAAAGACTGGTAGTACCTTACGTTATGTGGTGATAAGTTTAAAAACATAAGGGTTAATTTGTTGTATAAAATGTATATTGTGGCTGCGGAATTAAGCTGCAGTGCAAGCACATTTTGAACTTGACACAGTTAAAATGTCAAGTGTCAGCATGCCAGGAAGTATTGAGTGATCGTTGATCTTGCTTGGTTTTTGATTGGTTGAGAAAGATCTACTGATGGGTTCAGTGAGTGAAAGGCGATCACAGTGGGGACAGGATTAGGCTTTCTCTCCCAAATAAAAAGGGCTGTGTACTGCTGTTTGCCGTCAAACATCCGAAATGTCTGACCCGTGCATATAGCGAACGGGGTGCATGTTAAAATATTGGTAGTGTTCCTGCTGCAGCCAGGCGTTCAACGTGAGTATTGGTTAGTTGAGAGCTTGTGTATGCTCCAATTTATGTTGTATTTTTGTGGATCTTGTGTAATCCACCATTTAAAATAATGTAGGCTCATGGTTAAGCCATTTTTTGAGCACTTGTATGCTCCAATATTGTATTTGTGAAGCTAAATTAAATTTGTGAATGTGGTTCACTAATTAAATGATGTAGGCTTTGAAATAGCCAGTTTTGACGAGGAAACCAGTGTAAATATATTTTTCAGAGCTTTGTTAGCTCTCCAATGTGGCGTTTTGTGTGATATTTATCAAGTGTTTGTCTTGAGATTGCACAGCAAATCCTATAAATTAATACGTCTTATTTTTGGTGATTGATAAGACCAGAAAAATGGAAAAAACTAAACCACAGTTTGGGTCTGACAATCTAAAACGGCATTTACAAAATTACAAGATAATGTTCTAGGTTTTGTTTTATTTTTTTCTGATACTGCCCTTTGATTCTGCATTGCAGCCCAGAGGTCGATGGGACAAGCCAGGACACCGGACCTGGCCAACCACTTTGTGCAAAGCCTATCAAACAAGTGTACTGGCATTATAGACGAACTGCCAGTTTCCGCCATGCTGTGTTTTTTTGTGTAAAATGTGAGTCAATGTATTTGAACAAAAAGCTTTGTCTTTGTGTTCTGTTCACGGCAGTAAAAGCGTAGCGTTTCTATTTTCTTTCTGTTATTGAGGGCCAGGTTGGCACAAGACGTGCTAGGTAAAGCCACCTCGTAACACTTACCATTCTGACCATCTTACAGCGTTAAATTTTGTTTCTTGCTTTAATAAATTGTCCGTAATCATCACTTGTGTTAATAAAAAATTGTCGCCCATCTTTCAAACCAGACTTCAATAGCCGAGGTAGCGAGAAATCCCGAACTGAACATCACGGAAAATCGACGCATTTCATTGCATGGCGAACACCATGTGATCGATTCCGGCCCAGTGACTGACCTAGTATATTCTGGAGAATCGACTTTCGTAGTTTCTGACTATACTAATGATGTACACATCTTTAAAATAGAAGCGGTATGGCGGGGTTTCCACTAAAACACTTTTGTTTCATCCAATGGGAAAGCTTGTTCTGAAAAAAAACATGAGGTTCTAAGCATTCTAACTATATAAACAAACGGTGGGCAGGCGAAAAAAGATTGCGACCGCGACGATGAAATCACCCTTTTTTGCGCAGTTTTGCAAACTCAGATCGGCAAGAACTGACCTTTCTCGACAATAAAATGTGCGTGCTTCCATATAAATAAACAACACCGGGAACACTGGCGCTATTGCTGATGGTCTCATTAAAAAGAAAAAATACGGACGCCCTGCATCTTATTGCTAATATCAACGCATCCCGGCTGCTCAGTGCCTTAGATAGAAATTCAAATACCCATTTTTTTTTCACTTTTGAACCTGTGTTATTACATTCAGGCACGCAACAATGCTTCGACAATGCTTCTAGAGCGTCATCACTAATTCAATTACCGGCAAGTGGTATCGCCTTTAGTCGAGCTGTATCCATATTCCGCATCATCTGTCGTCCAAAAATTCACTATCGAACGCAACGATCGTTAAATCGGACACAAGCGGAGCTTAAAGTATCTCGAGCAAAGGAAAAAGCAAGAAAATATGAATTACAGCCTCACATTGGTTTCCACATATAATCCACACACCCCAGCAATGATGGTACAAATACGGGATACTTTGAAAATATCTGAAACCCATGTTGTACTTCAAATATCTATAGATATAAATTTATTTTAAGCCAAAGCGGACAGCGTAATTTAAAGCAGATTTTAAAGAAACTGTCTTTAGAATCAACGGGACACTTGTCAGACTTTGAACTAAAACCGCAGATAAAATGCCTTAATGGAAGCATAATTTTCAGAACTGTGGGAAAGGATGCCATGCCATTTGTAGGATCAAACAAAAGGGGGTACACAGGAAACACGTTATGAACAAGAAACACGACAGATTAGAATTGATGAACGAATCGAGAAATTATCCAATCCCGGTTCTCACTTCTTTTTTCCATTTTCCGCTGCGCAATGGCATTCATACGCAGCAGAAACCAAACGATATACACAGGTGTATTAATTGAAATGTATTTTCAAATGATATACATATATATATGTTTAAGGATGTTATGTGTTTTGATATAAGATACGATGTTAATAAAGACATGACGTTCAAAACATTTCATTAATTAAAAAGTGCTGGCTTTCGCTTGGCTTGTAAGATGTATATCTTATACAAATATGCCGTGTATCTGTGAGGTACCAATACCTGCAGAGTCCTTTTCACGCATATTTCTGATTCCAATGTCTCTGGTGTAACAGGAGAGGCAAATGGATGACCAGGAATCTCCTGAGTTTCCATGCTGATTACAATGACGTACTCACAAAGGTACGTTCACTGCTAATCTTTCAGAATCACATACCAAACATGCTCTATTTCTGATTGTTTTGCATGTGGTAATCATCAATAATTTGATTGTTTGCATGAAATTGTATCACACAATATCTAAGTTGATATGTACATAAATGTAAATGGTTGTTTTAAATGGTTTTTTGCGATACAAAAGGGTGTGAACCAGCACAGTAATTTTTTTTAGGTGGCCCATGCGAGGGCGGATGTTGTTCATCCTTATGCTGGGCCACACTGACAATTATGTTCAATGGTAGTAGCAACAATGTTGGCTTTTCTTGAATGTATTGTTTGTTTGCTATTACTAACAAAATTGTTACATGTATCCACTTGTGTCAAATAAATGAAATCTGAATCTGAATCTGAATCTGGATATAGTTTCGTTGCAGGGCGGCAGATAATTTAGTCACATTATTTATTGTCTTGGAGACAGTAAGATATAGTGATGCTCAGGATCGGGTATAGTCATTCATAAGTTTGTGGACATATTTACATTTGACCATATGGTTTGGGTTAAGAAATTCTGGTACCGAAATTTCACTGGTAGGTTCACTTCGTAGTGGACACATACAGAAACACATGCGCAGAAACAGAGGGGAGGGAGAGAGAGAGACAGACAGACTCACACACACACGAGGGGAGAGAGAGAGACAGACAGACTCACACACACACACGAGGGGAGAGAGAGAGACAGACAGACTCACACACAAGTGTGTGTGTGAGCGTGTGCGGAAATCCAAATATCACTGTTCTCTTATTGTTAGGTATGATAGGATAACGCAAAGAGCCAATCTGGGCTTGTTTGTACTTTTTCGCTATTGACTACTTAGATGACACGTAACATTGTGTTCAAGTTAAATGGCAATGCTAATTTTATCGCCTGTTATGTCCATACCTTTCATTGTTGAAATTTTGCAAACGTAATGTTTTATGACGTTGTAGGAACAGGGTATATCCCGCCAGTTTACGTTGGACTTTAGACTGTGTAAGTATATCATGGTGCAATCCTCAATTTCAGAACCGTCAGGCTGAACAGAATCTTTCCCTTGGTACCTAAATGTAAAGCAAATAACTCGATGTAGAGATCATAATGAATACATTTATATAAATACACACAAACACACAATCACACAAACACAGATATATATATATATATATATATATATATATATATATATATATATATATATATATATATATATATATATATATATGTTGGTGCCAACCAATTCAATGAGAGCCGTTTTTTACTGAAGATATGTTAGTTACGTACTTAGGGAAATTAGTACAAATACACAAAAGATGCATATAGTCAATATACGTCTTACCGAAAGTGAGTCGTATTTGAGTGTGCAATTGTCTTACATTGTTACGTACATTTCCATAGCATAATTCATTGCGGCGATCATGTACGACACAGTGTGCTATGTTGGTCTGCATGTGGCAATGACCAGAGTACCGGTTCATATTTACATCAGATCTTAACTTTATGATCTATATTGTAACAAGTTACAAGTTTAAGTAAGATTTATGAATCGATTATGATTTATAATATTACCAATCGCTGTAGGTAAGTGGAGTTCCGTCTGTCCAAACCCAGTTTCCTTCCTTCTTGCGATCATTTAGTCCTACAATTGGACAGAAATTGGAAAGGCATAGAGCAATTTCTTTTCCGAAAAAAGGTTGTCTGGTCCAACAAAAATTTAGGTTTCTGCTTTGTTAGACACGATTTGGGCTTCTTATTGTCACCTTAATTAACCTCATTTCTGAAATAGATAAATAAATGAATGAGTGAATGAATGAATGAATAAATAAATAAATAAATAAATAAATAAATAAATAAATAAATAAATAAATAAATAAATAAATAAATAAAAAGAAACGAAATAAATATATAAGTAAATCAATTAATAAGTAAACAAACAAATAAAAATAGATAAATCAATATTCATTTGCCTTCTGTGCAGTAATATTTGAGCTTTTTATTTTTTAGTTGTTTTTATGGGGGTTCCTAAATTATGACGTTACACATAATGGAAAGAAATGTGAACTTCAGTTATGAAGAGAAACAAGATTCTTTTTTCATTCTTTTTGTGTTATTTACTATAGGCCATCTATTTTCTCCAGGCCTATCCAAGTTTTCAATGCTAACATTGAAAGGGAAGGGAAGTGGTATTGGCATCAGGTGACTGGCTGGATACCTATGTATACAAGGCCCATGTTTTTGGACTCATGTTTTGCCTATCCAGGAAATGGCCAACTCCTTGGGCAATGGTACACTGCCGGCCCTGGCTCACATACAGTAATGGAAAGGAAGGAAATTACCAAGTGACAACTGTAAAATGAAATCACACTTAAAGAGGCTGTCCATAGAGCAAACAAGATGCCTATGAAATGCATGTGCTCAGGTGACTTTGTGTGCACAAAATGAAGTAGTGCTGTGACCTTTGGAATTAAAGTCCGAACATATCTACTTGTGCATGACAGCTTTATAGTGCAACCTCAATAGTCAAAATCCTGGCTCGAATGTTTTCAAAATTACGTGACCAGAAAGGTTTATGAACGTGCCCTATGATCTTTCAGATAAAGGCAAGGTCACTTGTGTTTGGGGTAAAGTAAGCCTACATACAGAGCCTTTAATATAACAAATCTGGGAAGCTTGAGAAGGAACTCTAGATCTAAATCTACAATAACTGTAGTTATTGTAGAACTTGTTTGACGCTCTCACAAGAAACATGCGCATCAAGCTTCAGGATAGTCTGCATGAAGTTTCTGGAGCAGTTAAAAATTCGCAAAAAAATAAAAGTCATTAAAAAAACAAAACAAAACAAAACAAAACAAAACAAAAAAACAAAAAACAAAAACAAAAACAAAAACAAAAAAACCCAAAACAACTAAAACAAACAAACAAACAAACAAACAAAAAAAAAAAAAAAAACCCAACAAACAACCGAAAACAAAAAACAAAAAAACCCCAAAACTGCTGACTCTTAAACATGTTTTGGTTTAGGGGTCTATAGAGGTATTTCAATGCAATTTAAAATCCATTGCTAGAATGGTTTTGAACAAGCATCTTAAGATTTTGAAGAAAAAAAAGGCGAAAAAAGTCTCAAGTCAATGGCGCGTAATCATTTGAATATACCTGGTAGAGCCACATCCATGGACATTTTCCCACCATCATGGACGCGGATGTGACAGACGGGTGTGGAGAAGAAGTCGAACATGAGAACTACCATTGCAATTCTCATTGAATTGCACAGTGAAAGAAAGCATGTGCTGTGCGACAGGTGAACAAAATGAAAATAAATTCTCTTAGGACCAGGGATCCACAGAAATGCCACATAGTTTACAACATTATTTACTCTTTCAGCATATTATAAGTGACGGGGTTTCTTTGAGAAAAAGGGGAAAGGGTTAAAGACACACAAAAACGTTATTTAAAAATACAAGAAAAAACCTATTGAAGACCTTGGGCTCAGGCGAGTTTGATTCATGATTTCCCCCCATCCCCCGCCCCCACCCCCCACCCCCATAAGAAAAGAAAAAAGAAAGATACTATAGAAAGAAATAAGTAATGAAAATCAAGCAGGACTATTTTAACAATTTGGTGGGGATGCAACCTGCGTACATTACTAAAAAGTTTGAAATGAATCTGACAAGGGTGTCGAGGATAAAGTCGGACATATGCATCATGGAAATAGGGACAAAAGACTGGTTTGAAAACGGATCATTTGACAGGTCAGCTGGGCTAAAAAGATCTACTATTCCTGCATGGTTTCTTTTTATCTTTACATGAGAACAGTACAATGCGTATTAATTACAATAATAAATTATAAAATACAAAGACACTAAAAACAAAAGGAAATTGTGCTTCCTTTCATGCATCACACCTATAAATACCATCCCTTCCACTGGAAGCCACGTTGTGGTTAATAAATGGTGCATAATTTTGCTTTCGTCTTCAGAATGTATACTTAGCAGATGCGCCTGATGTGATTTGCACAGATCCTCCGCATATGACCACATTAAAGTGACGTTGCTTCGAAACGACTGGTAACAGTTGTTTTGGAAATAAAGCCACTCACTTGGACATTTTTCTACAATTTGAAAACAAATAGGTATAATGTGTAGGCAACTGCAAATAATAATGAGGATGATGCTCACGTTTTAGCTGTATCGGCCCGTGCTTCCCTGTCCTAAAAGTTAGAGCAGACACAGTATATGTATTCTGACTGTAAATGTATCGAATCTGGGCTAAGATTTAAAGCAGAACACGTCATAACATTGGGATATAAAAGTGAAAATCCACATTTGTATATCTCTTGTAATTTCCATTAAACCTCAATTTTGAATATAACTATTTTTTTATATTCCACAAGTAGATTGCACGAGGTAACTGTAAAGCGAAGAACGCATGTGTTAACAAAAGGGACCAGTCTTCACAGTATACAAATTTTGTTCACAGTATTGGTTTATAGTATCAAGGTGTCTGTTCGAAAAGAGTCTGCACTCCTTCAGCAGAAATCTTTGTGGATGCTGGTCAGGTGTGATGATATATTCGTGCCCCTGTGTTTTTGTTTAATGCAAACTTGATATAAAATCCTGAGTATCGTTGTAAGAGGAAACTTTCCGGGTTTTTTTTTTTTTGTTTTTTTTTTGTTTTTTGTTTGTTTGTTTGTTTTTTTTTGTGTTTTGTTTTGTTTTGTTTTTGTTTTTGTTTTTTTTTTGTTTTGTTTTGTTTTTGTTTTTGTTTTTCATTTGTTTGCTTTTTTGTGGTGATGAGGAATGTAAATATTGCGTCCTTTGTTGTCAATAAATGTCCTGCCTGCTTTCTGGCTCAAGTTGATAGAAGCAAGTTGAAGTTTTCACAGCACAAAATTGCATTACTTTGTCAGGACTATCTGGCAAGTTACAAGGATAACCACCTTTCTCCGAATATAATCCGCAAGTATCAAAGCGATTAAGACTCTGCAAGTATCGACCTTTCACAAAAGTTTTATCAAAATTATTGAGGTTGACTGTGCGTAACCTACTTTTAAGATCAATCATTTGCAGAGTTAATTTACTTTTCATGCCAATACCCACCCCACCAATCATTCTGCTTTTAGATTTCTGTGGATATATTCATGTTTGGCACAATGTTTATTAAAAGCGTGTACGCGATAAGTATATTATTGTTAAGGCGACTGTGTGTCAAGTCATCATTCATTTCAGTTTGAAACGTTCTTGAATAAGTTTGTTCATAGACTGATGACACGCAGGTTAGCTCTCCCATGGGTACAGTCGCAGGTGTGTGCTCCTTATCATTGGCCATTTGATCACGTTAAAGTTACGTGTTTATTCGCCACTTCAAAAGGTTGTCACCAATATATATTTATGCAAAATCTGATATCTGTTGCCATATGTAAATATGTCCATTCCATTTCCAATAAGCAGAAACAAAACAAATCCATGAATGATACACAAAAACATGTCTGAAATAAAAAAATACCTTAACAAAAATATAGCACAAAAGGAAATGCAACACGTGGCCCCTAACAATTTACTTTTAAATTTTTTGTCATAATATCGAGGACGGGTACATTTCCAATGTGTACCCCATTTCTTATATTTCTATCAAAAGACATTCCAGACTGGTGAAACATATCACCACAGTTCTACTTGTCGCCCAATTATATAGTGGCAATAGGAAACAGCTACCACTACTCTATAGGTTCACTTTCGTCGCATCAGAGTAAAGTGCTTAAAACACATATCACATCTACGCCCCCTCCTTGGAATTGATGCCGATTACATGTGCTAAATTTTAACACTTAATCGATTGTTGAGTTCGAAAACTTGGACATTTATCTGGTTAGTTTGTCCAGTATAGTATTGCGGCTGTAGGATGATGCTACTGAGAAAAAGTTGTTGACAGGCACAACACACGGAAATATAAAGCTTTCTTTTTTCCACAAATGACTACATGCACTTATATAATCTCCAATATATATGGATATGTGTCATCCTACCTGAATAACTACCATAGTGCGAAAGGTGTTCCGGCAGGGTATATACTTGTGACGTATACAAGGCTTGAAATCCAACACGAGCGAATTGAAAATCTGATAAAAACTCAACTTTCATTTGATTCCAACTGGAGAACACCTGGCTTGGTGGTTTATCCATATTGCAGTATCTCCTCGTGTTTGTGCTGGTGCCGCTTTGGCTGTAGTCGGTAACTTGGATATAATCTCTGTTGCAAGTAGGTTCTTCTTCTTCGAAAATATCAAAGGTAATAAAGGTCAGTCGAATATACTTCGTATCGTCTGCTTTTATGACCCAGACGCAGCGCTGGTTTGGAAAGTAAGACACAGGGAAACCAGGGGAGACAATGTAACCGCATTGTTGGGTACACAGGCTGATCCCTTCACATTGACCCTGCACATTGCAACCACCACAATCTGCAGTAAACAGAACAACAGCCAGATATGATAACCCACAAGAAACAACCCTTTTATTCATGGAAATAGGCAACTGACATTATAAGGTCAGTTTATTTTATATTTCAGTCAGTGTTGACTGGCGAAAGAACTCAAGAGAGACCTTTTCCGTTTTCATGCAAGTAGCGGACGTTATTGCTTTGGGCAAAAAGACACAAATACAATTAGTGAATTCTTACCTAAAAAGCTTGCATCGGCTTCTAAACTAAGTGTCGTTTCGTCGAGTCTCGGGCTGTATTTATAGCATGTTAGCAGAGTAACTTTCAAAGCATTCTGTGGAGAAATAAACAGCTGGGTTTGCGTCACATGTAAATCATCATCGATGCTTCCGTTAACAGTGTAGGAGAGTCTGACATGATCTTCACATGTTCCTGGATCAACGTAGTAACTTCCCTCCTGTGCATAGAGATAAATAGCAGCCATACACCTACCCATTATATATATATGTATAGGTATATATACATATATATATATACATATATATACAAAATAAAACAATATTTGATATTTGGTTCCGTTAAGTCGTCCATTCATGTACATGAATATCTTAAATACTTTTACTTAGGTGCCAGTAGAGGGCCTAATGACAACGTATCATAAATCATCCTGCAAACATATAAGAACAATATCATTTTAGAATAACAGCGCATAATTTGTGACCGGATGTTAAAATTTAGTATGAGTTCATTCAGATCTGCAAGACGACAATGGGAGATGAAACATCTCGCTGTTCTGTTATATCCAAATTAGTGTGGGAGCATATATCATGATTTTAAGTCCCGTAGGATTTTGATGAAGATTTTATGCCACCTAGTCAGAAATCTTATTTATACCCTAAAGAACATAAAAAACCATGTTGGCACTTTGCCAACCTGTTAGATTCAAAATGGCCGCCATTTTCCAAAATGGCCGTCAAACTCCAAACATAATGATATTTTATGTTACATAATGCGTTCGAAATGTTCGATTTAATAGATCTAAGAATCAAATTTTTGTCATCCATGAACATTATTCATGTCTTTTACTTTAAACCTGAATATTATTAGACACCAAAATTTAAAATATCTGAAAAATTTTATCTATATTTACCACGTTTCTTATAAATGTTTAGCCTTTTAAATAGTTGATTTAAATTTGGCCTTTATTTAGGTTGTTGCTGGCATCAATTAGGGTATGTATAGCCCTGTAGTTATCAAAATTCAAGATAGCCACAATGTCCTCAACATGGCTGCCCCACCGCCACCCCTCCGCCCCCCCCCCCCCCACACACACAAGCCATTATGTCATTTTACATAAAGAACCAATATTCTCCAACTAACATTATCTAATAGTTATATATCATACTCCAACCATGTAACAACATTGTGTCATGGACCATGTAACAACATTGTGTCATGATTTTCAATCTTGAAACTTAACACCAGTTGTTACCAACCAAATTTCAAGATGGCTGATATGCTAAAAAATGCATGCATATAATCTATGCATCGAAACTTGTTGATATTTAACAATATCGCTCATTACCCTTTTAGTCTAGATCAATACTTTTTCCTGATCTGATCCAAGATCATCAGTTCAAATCATTGTTCCCTGTAATAACTTACCCGTTGTTTGAATGTATTTTTCAGGTCTGTATGGTAATATTGGTGTGCTGATAGAATGATTCCCTGTATAGTAGCTAAAGTGGTGGACTAATGCATTGTACTGGCATGCTGATGGGTGGATCTCTATTAGCTAACTGCTTGGAGAAACAGTGTCCGAGGTGCTTTTAGATTACTTGCTGAGTCTTTATTTATATTGAAAGACTGAACACATTCTTGCCATAATCCAAGCATATTTATTTGCAAAGACTTTTTGCACAATGACTGTAACAAGGCCTCTAGACATTCTTGACTAACCTCATTAATTCTGGGATTTAGTCCTCTAATTGTCCTAAAAGTGGCCAACTATATAGAAAGTCATCTCCTTTCATGTCTTCAATTAACTTTTGTCCACAGAAAACATTTTGAATAACAATTACAGATGAGAGCTAAACAGAGATAACTTGCCCCATGAATTTACAGCTTTCCAAAGCATGGAATCTAGGTGTTTAGTGCCCACCTCATAATAAGAAAATACCGTTCAGATAAGAATAACCCTCGGCGCCCACAACGTTTTTTCCCCCCAATTCTGCAACTTTTTGTTTGAGACTTTGCAGGTGTCATAATACGGTATAACTGCACAAAAATTTTGATGAAGCTGTGGTGAATCCTTCTTGATATATTATGATAACATTGTCTACTTGTGTTTCTCTCTCTCTCTCTCTCTCTCTCTCTCTCTCTCTCTCTCTCTCTCTCTCTCTCTCTCTCTCTCTCTCTCTCTCTCTCTCTCAATATGTTAAAAGACTCACATAGACCAATACTCTGAAACAACTGTACTATTCCAAATTGCTTTGTTTGTAATGAGGATTCATAAAGTATATTTGTGTGTAATTATGTCATCTTTGTCTTAGTCAGTTCAACTGTCCTAACACACATGTGGTTCTTTGTTCTGAAGCAAGGTGTTACCTTACCAAGTAAATTTATTTAGGTGGCCCATGCGAGAGCGGATGTTTCCACCCTTAGCTGGGTCATCCTGACTATCTGTTCTCTGTGGTAATAGTGTACTATTTCTCCTATTTTTTGTTTTGCAATTGTTTATATATATTTCTGCCATTATTACCTAACAGTTGAAATGTATTGAATTTATTGTCGACTAAATCTGAATCTGAATCAGGAATGGAGAGCATCAAATAAATACTTCCAAAGGTTTATAACAAGCTCAAAATGCTGAGAGGAAGCTGGTTTTCAATAGGAACATAGTCCTTTATAATGTGCATCTCTAATGAAATTCGCTCCTTTTTTTGTAATTTTTTTATTGACAACAGAAAATTACAATGCTCATAAATACACTGGTTTTGTACATTATCAGAATCTGCCTTGATTCATTTTACGCTCTCGGTCAATGATTAAATTCAACCATAGAACCAAACATGCATTAATTTTCTTCTCTCCCCAAACCTATCACCATCATTTTTTTTGTCAATATTCAATTTATCATTCTTTTTGGCAATCTCTGATGAAAATTTGATGAAGCTGTGATAGATCCTTGTTGAGATATTATGGTAACATTATCTGCTTGTGCGCCACTCAGACGGCCTTGAAATAAATACTTTAAAAGTTCATACAAAGTTTATAAATATCAAAAGGATGCTAGTTTTTAATAGGAACCTGGTCCATCAGAAGATGCATCTCTGACAAAAATTTGGTAAAGGTGCGATCAAAATTGTTTGACATATCGCAATAGCATCATCAGGGTTGACGCCACTCAGCCGGCCTTCAAATAAATACTTTAAAAGTTTCATAAAAAGTTAAGAAATAGTCAGAGGAAGCCTGTTATCGATAGGAACTTGGTCCATCATAAGGTTAATCTATGATAAATGTTTAGTAAAGATTTGTTAAAACATTTTGAGATAATATGGTAACATCGTCCCCTTGTGCGCCACTCAGACAGCCTTGAAATAAATTCTTAAAAAAATTATTAAAAGTTAAAAAATAAGAAGAAGAAAATGCTAGTTTTCAATAGCAAACTGGTCCATTACATGTTGCATCTCCGATAAAAATTTGGTACAACTATGGTGAATATTTTTTGAAATATCAAAGGAACTTTGACAAGACGGATGAACAGATGGACTGACGATGTAGGGGATGACAATACCCTCCAGCACTTTATGTGCCGAATGTAAAAACATACCAACTCTATTAGCCTATTCTCAGCCAGAGTGGGTTAAACACCCAGGCAACCACTAGAAAAATATCAAATCTGGGCAGTATCTAACAGAATGGAAACTTTTGTAGTCAGAATTTATGTGTTTATAAAATGAAATTTACTAAATTTGGTCGTCAGGTTCACCCCCATCCTCAACCCAGTACATTCATCCCACCTAATAATAATGCAAGGTGCATCTCACCTTATCCTCCTAGCTGGTCATTGCCATGTACAGCACATGTAGAACAGTTCACATATCACTTGTGTACTGCAGTTTGATCTTGGTGAACTTCTTGCCTATTTTGTATTTGTGTCTTTTTGCCCAGAACCACTTCCTAGTAGTCAATATCCTATTCCGCAGTTCGAACTCTTTACTCTCCATAAGCTAACCTGTCCCTGTCTAACCTGTATATATATGGAATTACTATTGTCTATATTGCACACGTTCCTCTGTAAAATTGTGACATAGGCTGTATCAGCCCAAATAAATTAAAGGGTCTTCAGCGGGTAACTACTCAACATGTTTCGGAGCCTTTTACCCGTACACGTCTCTCTGAGTAGCGGCTCCTTGCCTAAGCTAAATATTCAGCAAAGACAACCCACATAATAATGAATAAATATGAACGTGGCAATTGATGAATTAGATAAATATGTGAAGTTTTGCTTGTAAATGCAGAGCTTCATATCAAAGAAGAATACCTGTCAAACAAACCATAATTACCAAATTTTCATAGTACAGGTTCAGATAAGAACAATTTGACTTACCCCTGAACCAAAATGTACCCTTTCTAGCTGGACAGCTTTTCCTAGTTATGGCTCAACTGGCATAAATGATAGATTTTGGATGAAGTACCAAAAGTAGATCCAACATATTGATGACTCTGGAATTATGATTAACTGCTTTCATTTTCATCGTCCAACTTAACAAGCCAACTGCTATGGCAGACTACCACAATATATGGCAATCACCAGATACGGCCAGCTTCCACTGTGTAGGACAGTCACCAGCTGGACAACTCACAATGTGAGAGTGGCAGTGATGAAGATGAGAACGATGATAGTTAAAATAGCTATCTTAATCACACAAGTATGAACTTGGTAATGGAGATGGCGATGCCATTTAATGTAGCAATACACTATAATGTGTCAAATGTTGTTTCAATGTTTACTCACAATACGAGTGTGACAATGATGAAGATGAGAACGATGATAGTTTTAATAGTTATCCGAATCATACACATATGAACTGGGTAATGGAGGTGATGATGTCAGTTATTGTAGCAATACACTTTAATGTGTCATACATAATATTCTTTCAATGTTTACTCACAATATGAGAGTGACAACGATGAAGATGAGAATGATGGTAGTTAAAATAATTATCCTGATCATACAAATATGAACTATATAATGGAGGTGATGATGCCATTTATTGTAGCAATACACTTGTTTCATAATTTTGTTCCTATGTGAACTCACAATATGACAGTGACAATGATGAAGGTGAGAATGATAATAATTCAAAATAGGTCCCACAGTCACACAGGTTTGAACTTGGTAAGGGAGGTGATGATGCCCTTCATTGTAGTAATATACTGGTGACATGATATTGTTTCAAAATTAAGTCATTTATCTCGGTTCGGTTTACATTATTTTGATCCAAAAATTTGATACTTTTAAGACAAATATGAGCCTAAATTGACTAGGATTCAATTTGAAGATAAAAATCCAACTTTATAGCCGGGAGTTATGAAAATAAATACCCAAACAAGGTGCTTTATACTGCAAGGACCTTTAAGGGACCTGTAATTGAACAAAAATTGGAAATTTGACAGCCATTTTGAAAAATGGCGGCTATTTTGAATCTAACAGGTTGGCAAATTGCCAACATTTTTTTTCTGTTATTTCAGATGTATTTTACATTTCTGAGTAGGTTTTATAAAATCCTCATCAAAAGCCCACCGGACTCCATGTGCCCCCACACTAAATGCACAAATTTCAACAAACATTACACGTGGAGAAGTCTTGCAAACAACCTTGCATCGACACTTAATCCTACTTTGTTACTATGCCCGGACAGAAACAAATAAAGCATGCCATAAAACCTACTTCAGGCCGTTTACATATCATGAGAGTCACAGAAAAGGCAACTTGAATAACAAAATAGGAGGAGACATCACATCTATCTATATCTATCTATCTATCTATCTATCTATCTATCTATCTATCTATCTATCTATCTATCTATCTATCTGTCTGTCTGTCTGTCTGTCTGTCTGTCTGTCTGTCTGTCTGTTAGAGAAATTAAAGCAATTATTTCTTTCCATAAATATAAGTTTTTTTTTCAAACATTACTTTTACTTTTGAAGAGGTAAGCTATAATCTGTGGCTACTGCAACGCAAACCTGGAAAATAAAGAAGCAGTGCATACTACATCTAATGATGTAGAATTCACTGCTTCTTTATTTTACTTTACTATGAGATCAGGTTTTTTCCAAAGAAGCGGAACTACTCTGTGTGAAACTCACCAACCAACCAGTCTCTCTCGGTGCAAGTTTAAATTGCATGAATCTCAAATGTACATATTTATTTGTGGGTGCCACTACATTCCACACACAAATGGATGAAGTGTCCATATTTCGAAGATAATCTCTAGTTCTCAGCAACACACCTGGCTTTTTTGAAGTGTCACCACAAGCTACAATAACAGATATAATACATAATTTTATATAAAAATAATTCTTTCGCATCTGATGTGTGAATTTTATACTCATTTATGCATTTCAAAACGGATAAAACTTCTTCGGCATATATATATATATATATATATATATATATATATATATATATATATATATATATATATATATATATATATATATATATATATATATATATATATATATATATATATATATATATAAGTTTAACTTGTCTCCGTATAGTGAAGTTAATAGACGTGGATCATTTGATACATACAAGAAAAATTAACTTCGTCCACAAAATGTGAAATATATGCTTGCAACAAGTAATTTACGGAGGGTTTCACAAACGAAATTTACGTTGAAACAGCACAGGGAACTTTGTAAAAATTCCAGGCAAATTCAATTACTCATTTCCAATAGTGTGCTCATATTCTTAAAATTAGCCTACTTGCGATATTCTGGAAAGTTGTACATCCAAATGTGACTGTCCAATTGTGCGAGTGGGTGCTGCCTGGTTTTTCTGCAGGAATATAACATTGTCGTCTCTCGATGCAATGGTTCATTAGCATCGGCAAATAACTCTCTTTGACGGTCAAAGATAATTCACTTGCATCATTTGTCGTATCCAGTGGTGCCCAGGTAAATGCAAGATACCCTTTAGGGCATTTCAGGTGCAGGAGTTCCTTATCTTTCTCCTTCACATTAGATGTATTTGCTGTAATCAGGCAGCGCGGTTCATAACACAGTGAGGTCAACTGAGTTCATGTTGATGTAAAAAGCAATTATAAATACCATCATTTGTTCATGCTGATTACTGCGATGTTACCTTATAGTATATTAAAAAAACACTTGATAAACTTGTGTTCGTATTGAGAATATGGCTTTTCAGTGTAATAAACGAAACGAGTGAATAAATGTTTTGACGAATGGATGAGTGCACTCATTGATGAACCAATACATAAAAAACGACAGTTTCGAAATATATAAATAAACAAAGAATAGATAAACGAAAGGCATCAATTACGTTAATGCTTTCAATCTGTTGTACTTCCCTCCAAGAATCCATGGCAAGGTTGAGTATTAAATATTTAATTCTGCTTTCCAACGCATAACACGTTAGATTTGCATTTGGCGTTAATCAGAGCGTCGTATGTAATGCGTCATAATAAGGACACAGAATCCTACGTTACGCTGAATGCAGATTATTATCCCTTTTTGGCATTTTGTGCCTATCCTACCAATTTTGATTACGTATCGATAGACATTGCCTAAACAAGGACATTGTAGGCTATTCTTATCGTCACAATGATGAGTTTTAGCAGATAACAATCGGTTCATTAAAACCTTCCTAATTGGTTACACACATTGAATAGAAGCTGTATTGCGTCCTAAAACATACAGGGTGGCGTTTATAACTTTACCAATACATAATATTTTACTTTATGTGACAATTAAAAAAAGAAAGAAAGAAAAAAAAAAAACACGAATGCCTTCGATATAATCCTCAGTCAATAGAGTCCATTTTTACTCTCTCGGAATGACCGGATGCTCACCAGATCTTCCAGCGATAATTTCTATTTCGCAAGCGTCTACAACTGTGAAGCCTGGTTGCCGAAGCAACACATATCGACCACTTTGCATTTGTGTGCATTCAAAAAACATTTCCTCGCGATACCCAATATATGTAAAACGTGAGCATAACTTCCACTTCCGGAGATCATGAGGATTTGAGGTTCTGGACGAAACATACACTTCAACAATATTCTGGTATGCGTCTAAGAAAAGATGAGTTTTAATCATTAATTGTTATAATTGTATCACAAAATACACTCAAAGGTAAGACTAATATATATAAAATGGTCAGAACAAATGCCAGGACCACAATCAATGGCCTACCGTAATTTCGAATGGAATACAAATATGACTGCAGTATTGTCTTTTCGTTTCTTTAATGGTGGGTATGTGATTTTATAGATTAAAATACTCGCACGTGTAGTATAATAGGTGTTGTGTCAGACACGAGAAAAATACTGACTCGTATCGCAAAACGAATGTAATGAAAATAAACAATAATATTTATTTACAGGAAAATTTATGATCATCAAGATGGGTGGTTGCCTTCACATCGTTTCTCAATATTATCACCACATTTTGCGTGCCATGTATTTCTTACGCTATTTTGATCATGTTGTTGTTTAAGTACCTATCAACAATAATACCGTATTTAACAGACGATATAAACTTTCACGCTGTGCACTATCAAAGATTATGATCCGTATGTCTGTTTTTATGCAAATATATGACCAGATGTAAGCATATGAACTAACGGTGTTGTGCCACTGCTTTACATGGTATTAGCAACTTTGGAGCAGTTAAGTTGTAATATGTTATATGTCCAGGTATGACACTGCTAATTTATTGTACGTTGATAAGAAACACATTTTGATGGCAAAAAAATTAAAAAAAGGAAGCTAGTCGGTGTGAGGTATATAAGATAATTTTGTTTTATATTACATATTTCAGACAAAACTATCATTTCAATCGATATTAAACGTCAAGCAATTTTAGGAATATTTACACTCATTTTCTTGTTCGATCGCTGTTTTGAATAGGCTCACATTCTTTTACATATGGGACTTCCTTCCCGAAAGATTTCATTCAGTGTTATGGTTTAACATTTCAACCATCTCTCCTTTTTAGGGCAGCTTGTGCTATCAGAAGGCTCCAAGAATAGTTTGTTACTCGTTGACCTTTTCAACGTTAAGATAAAAAAGCGGCTTTACGACAACTCAGAAGATGCATTGAGTAATAATGTTTTCCAGTGTTTTATACTGACATGGTGCAACAAGGTGATGACCATTGACCAAACTTAAAAGGATGTTACGAGTTAAAGTATGTTACATTGGATTTAAGAAATCTATGTATATTTAGTAGAATCATAAATTGTATCTAGCTTTAAGCGTTATTTCTACATGTATGTAAATGTACATAAGTTGACAATAGCTATCTACGATGAAAAAAGACAAAGAAATGGATAATAAAAATGTGCGTTGCATATGGCGTGCAAACCCACCATATCTCTCTCTCTCTCTATCTCTCTCTCTGTCTCTCTCTGTCTCTCTCTCTCTCTGTCTCTCTCTGTCTCTCTCTCTCTCTCTCTCTCTCTCTCTCTCTCTCTCTCTCTCTCTCCTTCCAATTTATGATCCATGTACGTTTCTCTGTGTATATTCTCTGACGTCAAACGTTATTTTATTTCCATCAAAAGTTATAGTAACGCTATCTGATAACGAACACTTGTTTTGCTTTTTCCCAGTAATCATATATGTGTAGAACTTTATTAAGCCAGGAAATTACTTATTCCTCAAAAAGGCTCATCTTCAAGTTATCAAGTAACGTGAAATGTGCCTCTCTTTCAATGCCTTGCCTAAAAGTATAAACGTACGCGTGGATTCCATAGTGTGCTGTGTATCTGTTCATCTCTGCATGCACTGTTTAGATACTAATCCTTAGATACTCGAAATAGTTTTAAACTACTTAAGTATTATGAATTATGATCTTGATTGTAGTCACTGATATATTAGCAATCGCTTGGTCCCGTCACATGAGGTGGACTATGACTCTTTGCACTATATTACAAGCTTCTTTGCCCCAGGTAACATTCCAACTGGGAGGCAAAGGTGAAAATTGAAAAAAGAAATAATAATCCAGGTTACATAAAGCAACAGCACATATTACTGATGTAGTGGGACATGCTGACTACATTGTCAGCGCTAGAGACACTTGTCAGACAAGATGATGGTCTCAACATTAATTCACACCCACAGTTCTATCAAACATCTAAAATTTTAGAACAACTAATCCCGACGGCCCTGGGGGTTCAGAGCCCACTTTACCCATCACAGTAATAGCAACACTTAAGTATTTCTTGCACCAGTGTTTTCTTGGTGTTGTGCTGATTGATGTTTTTCTAGTTTCGCACCCTTATCCAAATGATCCTTTTGAAATGTTTCCTCTATATTTTTGACGAACTTATGTATCTTTTTGCCCTTTTCGTTTTCTCAGAAATACCAACTCAAATTCCTCTGAGGCCACGAGGAAATGTAGCACGTGTGACGGTTCTTAGGTTGCAGTACCCTGGATATGTCGGCCAAAACAGCTTATGCCGTCGCTCTTCGTTCGTTGCCCGTCGTCAGTAGTCTGTTCACAATTCACAGTTTTTTACTTCGTCTCCAAAACCAACATTTTAATTATAATTCACATTTTCGACTACTCTGAAACCATCACCCAGATTCACTTGGTAGCAATGTACCCTGGGTGCGTTTCTACTACGTTCATACAAATGATCACGCTCCACTGAATTCTTAATTTTTTTTTTTTTTTTTTTTGGGGGGGGGGGGGGGGTTCATTTATTTGGCAAATTTAAAAAAAAATCTTCTTCTCTGAAACCGCTTGCCCAATGACTTCGGTAGGGACTCTTTGTTCAAATTGTGTTACCAGGTGTCGCTGCCAATTTTATTTTTCAATTTTTAAACTGTTTTTATGTTTTTGGTATTTTTAACTTTTTCTCCAAAACCGTTCGCAAGATTTACTTGTAACTTGGTGGGGATGTGCCTTGGGTGGGTCTCTACCAAATTTGTTCAAATGGTCATGCTCCATTGAATGTTGTATTTTTATGATTTTTTTTTTTCTTTTTGGGGGCAAATCTTAAAAATTCTTCTACTCCCAAACTGCTCACTGAATTGCTTTGATATCACATGAGGACACTCCCTGGGACTCTTAGTTCTGAATTCGGTCACCAGGTGACGCTGCATTTTTTCTATTTTTTTTAAATATTTTTTGGTGTGATTTCGCTATTTCTGACTTCTTCTCCAGAACCGTCACTCAGACTGAACTGAAACTGGGTGGATATATTCGTGGTTGTAGGGTCAATCAAAGTTATTAACTAGGATGCCCTGTTGTGGCTTTTTTATTTTTAACATTTTTTTATCAATTTAGGTACTTATCGGTCAATGCAGCTTTCCTATTGATTACTACGTCAATGGACATTCTAAGGCTTATTTACCTTTACGACTTTTCCCCCAAAAGCGTCATCCAGATTGACTTCATACTTAATGGCAATGATCCTTGGATGAGCCTCTACCAGGTTTGTTCAAATGGTTATGCATCAGTTATTTTTAGATTTGAAATGATTTTTTTTTGACAAATTTTAAAAAATCGTCTTTTCCACAACCGCTCACGGAATTGCTTTGATATGTCATAAGAACACTCATAGGGACTCTTAGTTCTTAATTTGTTCACCAGGTGGTGCTGCGATTTTGTTGTCATTTTTTTTTCTTTTTTTTATGATTTTTAGTGTGTTTTCGCCACATGTCATTTCTTCTCCAGAACTGCCTATGAGATTAAGTTGAAACTTTGTGGATATGTTCTTTGTGAAAGGGTCAAGTAAATGTTCACTAGGCAGCATTTCTGTGGATTCCTGATTTGTAACGATTTTTGAAAGTCCGGTACTAATCAGTAAATGCACCTTTTCTATTGCTTGCTATGCAAGTCAATGGGCATTCTAATGGTAATTCCCATTTCGGACTTCTGTGAATGAACTGTCAGTCAGATTTACTTTAAACAAGGTGGCAATGTACCTTGGATGGGTCTTTACCATGTTTCGCCATGGTCACGCTCCTGTGATTTTTGGAATTTTCATGTGTTTTTTTTTTTTTTTTTTTTTTCGTCTTTTTTTTTCGAAAATCTTCACAAAAGTTTCAACAGGAAAGTTTAACATGGGAATTTCTTGTAATGATTATAACTTATACAATTTGAACCAGATTTGTACCAAACTTGGTAGGGATGTACTTTTTGTAAATGTCTACCTGTTTTGTGCAAATGGTCATGCTCCAGTGATTTTTGGACCTTGACCTTATTCCCAATATCACAGGACAACTGATAGGAAATTTACTATTCACTTGATAACTTGAGATGTGTTTTGAGTTTAGACCTTGATGTTGCACATGTTACAGTCTCTCTATGAAGGTCATGCTTAGACAGTACATGAGTGACATTGACCTTGTTTCTGGGGTCACAGTGCAACATCCATGAATTTTACTCTTCACTATAACTTGAGAACTACTTGAACTGGGACCTTGATGTTGTATATGTGAGTGTTCTTCTACAAAGGTCAGACTTTCTCTGTACATGGGTGACCTTGATCCTGCCCCAGGTTCACAATGCTGCAAGTGTGATGAATGTCTAGGTCAGCTGAGCATGGGCTGTTCACACAGCCCTCTTGTTTTTTGTTTTTTTTTTTCAATTTGGGTACTTATCGGTATATGTACCTTCCCAATTAATTATTATGCAAGGCAAATGGGATTGCAATGCTGATTCACATTTTTGACTTCTTCCCTGAAACTGTCAGCCACATTTACTACAAACTTTGTGACAATGTACATTAAATGGGGCTGTACCAAGTTTATTCAAATGGTCTTGGTGCAGTAATTTGTTTTGTATTTTTATTCGGCAAATGTCAAAAATCTTCGTGCCCAAAACCAATGATCCAGTTGCTTTAATATCACACAGGAATACTTCTAAGGACTCCTAGTTCTTAGTTGGTTTACCAATTGGCGCTGCAATTGTTAGCTAATTTTTGTTTTGTGTGTTTTCACAATTTTCGACTTTTTCCCAAGAACCGTCACACAGATTAAGCTGAAACTCTGTGGATATGCTCCTTGTGATAGGTTCAAACAAAGTTGTTCACCACATGGCACTGCTGTGGATTTCTGGGTTTTCAATTATTATTATTTTTATTAACTTTTTTTATTATTCTATTTTATTTATTTTTTAATTTTTTATTTTTTAATTTTCAATTTGTTGTTTTTTTATTTATATTGATTTATTTATTTATTTATTTATTTATTTATTTTTTGGATTTGGGTACTTACTGGTAAATGCATCTTTCCTTTTGATTAATATACAAGTCAATGGGATCCTGATGCCCATCTCATGTATTTTCTCCACCAAGCAGGAATGTTCTGTCTAAAGTTCTCTTTAGACATTCTTCAATTTCACATGCTCGAGTAAAACTATAATTTTAATGAATTTCCCTGTATGTCAAACTCTGAAATACTTCTAAATATCATATGCACTAATCTAAAGCTCAACACTGATCTTTTCACTTGCAACTTTGCTTTTGTGAACAAACTCAGATCAACTGAGCACGGGCTGTTTTCTCGTTTTCTTTCTTTCTTTCTTTCTTTCTTTCTTTCTTTCTTTCTTTCTTTCTTTCTTTCTTTCTTTCTTTCTTTCTTTCTTTCTTTCTTTCTTTCTTTCTTTCTTTCTTTCTTTCTTTCTTTCTTTATTTATTTATTCATTCATTTATTCATTCGTCTATTCATTCAGTCGTTTATTTTTTTCCAAAACAAAAACATAGCATAACCATGCTAAGACATAATAACCCACTACAGAAACAGTGCCTGAATTTTACATTGCTAGTCCTACAGATTTTCAGATTAAACGTGAATATGATCCCATTTTAGTTGAGACTTTTGTAACTTACTTCTTTCGACAGCATCTTTTCGTCAACTTGCTTAAAAAGGTGCAATAACATTTCAAATCCAATAATGATAGAACAACTGTTCCGGTATTTGCAAGGGCCATGTTTAGCCAGTAGAAACATAAGATCAAGTATAAGTGGTGACAGACGACAACTAAAAATATTTCCTTCGTAGTAAAAAATAAAATACTGACACTGTCAAAATCGCATCTTCGGCAAAATTCAATTGTGACAATTCTTGAATAATGTCAAAATCCCAGAAAAATGCTTCATTGTTTCTGCATGTATTTCCAAGTTCATTTATATGAATCAATCATGTTTTAATTGAACAAGCTATTGTTTGCATATATATATATATATATATATATATATATATATATATATATATATATATATATATGTGTGTGTGTGTGTGTGTGTGTGTGTGTGTGTGTGTGTGTATGTGTAAAACATTTCAATTAATAATCTCGTATCTTACTGAAAAAGATGCTTCGTGTCAAATTAAGCAAAAATAACTTTACTTTCTGTTCAATGTGTACAATTATTTATTGTGATTTATTATTTTTTGTGCACATCTTTATCTAATTGAATAAGATAGACATATGTTGGAACTTTAACTTGTTTTATCGTTCTTTGTGCCTTTTTCCAAAATACGTTGCCTCCGATTAGCATTTGAAAATAAATTATATTGCCTCCGATTACCAGTCACCTAGAGTGGATGAAACAAAACTAAAATGTGCTTTCAATCCAAGTTTCTGATTGCAGTCAGCTTCAGCAAAAATACCATCCTTTTGCAGTAAAACATGAATATATTTAATCCGTTCTGGTACTATCTTTTATGGAAAACCAGGTAAGTAGCGGAAGCAGATATATGAATTTCGGTGTGTGCATGATTAGATTTCAGTCTTTAAATGGTGGCAATTTATTGCCTTTCCACGAAAACGACAAGGTATTCAGAGCATCATATTGTAGGGAGGTTTGAGGCAGTAGTGATGTTGGTAGCTGGGATTATTCTGAAGTTTCATTTCAGTCTGTGGCTGCAAAGTCATTAAAACACACGACTATCACAGTTTTTGCGCTATACCCACCCGGTGTGTAACGTTTTGTTCCATTTTTATCCCTTGAATTTAACACCTTAATGAACACTACAAGTCCTGTTGGCCCTTTTAGCTTTGGAACACAGCTGCCGGTTTGTGAAAAGCACACAAAGCTTATAATTCATGCCAATGACACAACCTTTGCCAACTCACTCGGTACTTTTAATTTCAGACCTCTTGCTAACAATGACGACATCTCAACTAATATTAATTTCGAATTTGATATCGTATATAGCTGGCTAAGAGTTAACAAATTAGGCCTGAATCTACCTAACACCAAATATTTGTTTTTTTCTCATATTATCCTAAACGTAAACTGGATATCACAATTTATCTAAATTGTTTGATATGTATTCAAAAAAAAAAAAAACCAACAAACAAAAAACAAAACAAAACAAACAAAAAAAAAAAAAAAAAAAACGAAAAAAAAAAAAAAAAAAAAAAAAACAACAACAAAAAAAGACAGTATCACTGCCTTGGATTTATAATCAATGAACCTTTAAAATGGACACTCTTATAAACAAAATTGCAAACAAAAACCGCTCGTATCAATGGGATACTCAAGAGCCTGCGCCATCGACTTCCACAAAATATCATACTTCTGATTTACTCTTCCTTTTTGCTGTTCATATCAATTATTCGATACTGGCTCTGGGTCATTCCAGTGGTGGAATCTTTAAGATACAAAACAAAACAAAAATGCTATCCGTTTCATTCTTTATTTCTGCAAACTTCTACGCGAAAACGGACCCCTTACTCAACGAGCTCCAGCTTCTTAGACTCTCTGATTTGTTTAAACTTAAACTCTCAACATTTTGCATCTGAGACACAAAAATAATCAATGAAGTACTTAATAACATGTTTGCAGCCTTACACATTACTGCTCCATACATCTCCAGACACCATGACATACCGAACTATGCAACCCCACATTATATCTCATCTGAAAAGTGCATACGAAACCATATTCCTAAATTATCAGCCGACATTAGGAACCAAGGTGATGAAATTCCCACCGTTGTATATTGATTTCATTGCAACAACCCTAACCCCATGTAATTACGTTTGACAAATTGTGCATTTTCGTGTTAGATGCCACATGCATTCCTCAAATGACTAATGCAGATATTATCAGGGACGTGACTGCTCTAACCGGCCTTCAGGAAGTAGTCACTCTTTTTCTATTAAGATTTGCAGCAAGGACACACATTAATAGTTATGTGGCTCGGCTGTTGAAATGCTTAACATCACTTCTTTCTTGTCCCTTCTATACTATTGAGCAATGTAAACTGCAACTGTATTCCGCCCCCCCCCCCTTGTATTCTGCAAGGAGTTTTGATGCGTTAACAGGCTGTTCTTTAATTACGAATGTTCAGGTTTTTCTGTGCAGTAAGCGATTGTAGCTATTGAATGCTTTCAACGGGCGGGTATATTTACTCCTAATTTTATTTGGTAATTTAGAGCTTGTGTGATTGAGTAATTCTGGGTGCATGACAGTTGATATTTTGTTTTGGTTAATGATTTAGTATGGGTATAATGTTATTGTTTCTATCTGTCTAGCTCTCGTCATGTCACCTTCATTTTGTTGTGATCGGTACGACTTGTGTTATTTGATAGTTGCTGTACTTTCAAGGCGAGGGATTAGAATAGAACAGTGTTTGTTGTCCCAATTGTATTTTGTCAGTCGTTTATTATTTTATATAATGTGCTTTAGGCCGGGCAAGGCTAACCACATAACAATATATTTTGGACGGTTTTGCCATTTTGAATTTATAAACAACTAGTGTTAATGTGTGAGAGTTAGCAAGTGTGACACCAAGGTGACAGAATGAAGCGACTGCTCTTCATGTTTAATTTGTAACCAGGGAATGTTGCGAAATGTGGTGAGGATATCTTGTTCTCTATTATTGAGAGTGTCACCATACAACACTTAATTATGACAATTTGGCTAAAAACAAACGCACTTCTGGAGTAATTGATGCTTGGAATTGGTAGATTGCCATCATTCCCAAACTGACCCTCTCTACAAACAAGAAATGGACGTGCTCATATTAACTGGTAGTAACATATGAAATGCATATTAATGTCATGGCAAATATTATAGAGACCTATCTAAACTTTACAAACTTATTGATAAAGCATATGCATGATATATGAGAAATTATATAGCTGTTCAAGTCAATGTACCTTGAATACTTACACAATATTTCAATTATTGCCAAAAATATTCAGAAAAGCAGCTTACTTTGGCGAAGTTTCAAACCACGGAGCCAGCGCACAGAAATAATGCGTAACACCTTTCCTATATCAAGGAAAATCCATGGGTCTTGTTCAGAAAGGGTCCGCATACATGTCTGGATAATTTCGTCGACAGCATAAGCTGCAACTCCTGATGGATGTATACTACTCAGCCGCACAGATGCATACCTGGCAAAATTTTGTTCTGGATAGGAAAATTATACTAATTAAAAAAATTCAGACCCTAGGTGGAATTGATGTTATACAATATTAACACTCACCACAATAACATCAGTGGATAACAATTGCATGACAATAATAGCAAAGTTGTAGCGATGTTTCCGCTTTTAAGATATAAAGAATCACCATACGTAATTTAACCAACGTTAGCGGTATCGACTCTGCCCCATATAGATACACATATCAAAGAAAAAAACAGACAATGATGGTCGTGCAGGGTTTCTGTTTTCATCAACATGCACATCTTTAACATGCATGTTTAAAATGCTCAAATCACTATCAAATATTGCATTTGACAGTAAACTGAAAGAACTCAATATTGGGACAAAATTGTTTCTATTCGGTACTTTCTTCGGATGAACATATTGATTTGTACAAATGCATAGAAACGGATCCCCCTTTCCCAAAGTGGCAAAAATTGGAACATGTGGTATGCAGACTCCAGGGCCCGTATGCATAAACGAGGTGTAACTTACCCATGGCAAAACTTAAAACAGTTTTAGTTACCCCTCAGTTCATGGTGTAAGAAAATTGGTATGCATAAAAACTGGTGTAGTTATAACCGGGGTAACTAATCCATGGGACAGTTACGCCACTGTTAAACTGAAGACCTTGATACAAGTTTTAACCCCCTTTCCTGGCACTGACCAGCTGACCTGTCCTAGGCGAGCACAGTGAGGACAGTCGTGTGACTGCTGTCCCCTTTTATTGACGGATTGCATTACGTGACGAGGGGGGCAAGGGGCTTCAGATTTATGTATGTCAAAATGAAATTGAGTGTACACACAGTGGTCAATAATGGAAATATTACTCTTATAATATCTGTGCATAATAAACAATAAACTTATATGTGTGTGTTTAATCCTCAAAATATGTCTGTGTTATGGATAACGTGATGATGTAAGTGATCAATGGAGTTTCAATAGAACATTAAAATTTCTATCTTCCCCATATAACCCCCTTTTTCCAAGTGCAGTCACAACAACCATGGCTGCACAAGGTGTGGGCGAAAAGCCAAAAAGAGGAGGAGGGGAATTGGCAACATGAGAAAAAAGAACGTTGTCTAGCTATGCCCCACTGTTATAAGTGCGCTATCCCTCTGTTAGTTGCATATTGTAACAAGTATTCCAATAGACATCTGCAATGTATGCATTTTTAAACAAGTAATGGTCGGTAGATTGTGGAAAGGGCAAAAATTCTGATCCTGCAATTAATCGTCTCATAAACAAAAGTTCGTTTGATCAGATAATACATTTCTGTGAATGACCTTTCATCAAATGTATACTTTGCATGTTTGTATGCTCACTTTTTACCCTCGGCAAATAAAGTACAGGAAAGTATTGTCGTCAGCTGCGTCGTCCGTCCGTCCGTCTTGTCGACGTTACCGCGATATCTCATAAATATTGACCACAGCTTTCCCAAATTTTTGTCAGAGTTGCATCTTATGATGGACCAGGACTTTAATACCGATCAAGCTATACTTTAATCATTGAAATTCTAAAGATGATAAGATGTTGCATTGGCGAAACAAAATAACAAATGCCAAATACAAATGGATGGGGCAAACAGTTTCCAGCAATGCCAGAAAAACTTTACACCGAAAATCCGATCAAACTAAAACTATCAGTGATCAAAGCTTGCCACTCATCAAACAAGCAAAGTCGAAATCCAAAAGTCCAAGGTAGACACTCTAACAACTTGTATTTTTGTATCAGTGAATGAGTATGAAATGCAACATGACCGAAAACCTCTCCCTCATGACTTGAAACCAACTACTGTTACCAATATTTTAAAAGCTAGTTAGTCCACTAAACTTTGGCAACCATTTATTCAAATAGGTTCATATTAATCCAAAGTCTAGGATGCGGGGTAAATAGCAGTGGAGGTGTAAGTTAGAATCATGTTTTTAGATGTGTCACAAATGTTTTGCAGCTTATTGGCATATTATGAAAGTTTCTCTGTAATCATTGATACAATGAACATTTATGTCTATGCAATTTGTATCTGCACCTGCTAAAGTAAGTTTGTTCCCTTTTTTAGACACACACGCCTTCAGATTTTTGCGCAGCACACCTGGCTAACAGGGACTACCTCTATCATATAAACACATTTTTCAGACTCAGTGAACCACGTTTCACCGCAGTTAACACTGCAGCAAGTCATAGGCCAACTGCTCGGGTAAGGGGACACCGTGCACCTCTCTTTTGAACATTTGAAAGCAAAAATCTAATTATTTAGTGAAGGCCAGGCACGTTCACGGAATCCAGCAGGTAAAATGCAATAGACACATAGAAAGCAAAAACAATTGTAATGAAAGTCGAGCAACTTTGTATGCATCAAGGAGCCAATTTATATATAAATACACATAAAAACAAAACTATCGACAAGATCTTTCTTACTACCAGGCGTCGTGACTCGCGTCAGTTCTATGATTTACATGTACAAGTAAGAATTACTACCAAATGTGTGTAACCATTTCGTATCTTAATATTCCATATCGATATATGTTGTCATGTAATGATTTTTCAGCAGTCAAGTGAATAATGTGAATTCTAGATAAAAGTAAGTTGAAATGAGATCAAATGAATGTAAGGGAAAAGGCTTTTTGTGAGCATATTTTTATAAATTTACCTAAAAATTAGGTAAGTGTGAGCCCAAGGGTATAGGAAATATGGTACAGACTAGGCCCTACGCAAGGACGGACAGACGAGCAGACGGGTCTGACTAAGCTACATACAGTTCATGCAACATACAAAACACGTATTATGTCTTCACTGATATAAATGATCAAAGCAAACTGTTTGGGAAAATGAATTTCAAATACTTGAACCATAAAATGACCTTGCCTGCATTGACATATGCTAAAAGTTAGCATACTATTCTTGCTTCAACTATTGCGAAATGTGTGACATTTCTTCAGATCTTTTACAATAATATTAGAATCTTTGCTATAGAATGAAAAACATTTTTAACACTAGAGTCCACAGTCTACACATTCAACAAACACAAAGAAAAACTAGACATCTTCAAAACGAAACATTGACTGAAAGGTCCGCATTAATAAAGCTGTAATTTGCTTCAGGTGGGCTTGTTATGCCACAGTATAATCAGTGCAAATATGTCTTTTCCGGCTACATAGAGTAAAAATAGCGTTCAGAGAACGGATTACTCTCGGCGCCCACATTTTTTCCCTCAATTATGCATTTTTTTAGACTTCGCGGAAAAATAATTTACATACAGTTTCCATATTACTTTCTGTGAAATGAAGTAGCAATTTTGAATGTTTTCTTGGGGCAAGTTCTGGTGACATAGACCACTGCACTGTGCATCACCCAGTCTGCCATCAAATGAACACTTCAAAGGTTTCGCAACAAGTATAAAAATAGGGAGAAGTTGGTTTTGAATAGGAATGTAGTCCACTATGATGTGCATCTGTGGAAAGACATTGGGGAAGCTGCGTTGGATCCTTCTTGAGATATCATGATAACGTCGTCCCCATGTGCCCCACTCAGACGGCCTAAAAGATAAATACTTTAAAGTTTCATAAACAGTTTATAAATACAAAGAGGAAGCCAGTTTTAAATTGGAACCTGGTCTTGCTGTTGTATCTGGTGATGTTCATGTTGATGAGCTTCTCATAATTTGGATTTGTCGACTTGGGGATGGAATTAAAAAATACAATCCATTTTGACATATAATGATCCCATACTACTAGGCCATCGTGCCCTAGCATATTCCTGCCAAACAGACCATCGCAATGTTTCCTCTGCTCCGCTGAGAAGCTTAATCTGCAGTGGAAGCAAACCCCAGCATTCCCAGTCTTAATCTGTCCTTACAGATGGTTCCTCAAACATTATGAGCTTATATTGTGAGTGCTTGGCCCAAATCAATGAATTCAGTAGCTGCCGAGATATTAGTTTTCAGGCGGAACCTTGCTATGGTAACAAATAACTGAACCACAAATTGACTACCCTAGGTATAAAATAGGTTGCCGCCATTCGACTTTTTCTTTGCTGCTAAAATGATGTCCTAGATACAAAATATAGGTGTGTCCTAAATACAGAGGTTCTTGGCAAAATGAAAAAAAAAAAATGAATAGATGTCCATATGATTGAGATGCCGATATTGTCGGGGTGCACAGTGTGTGCCCATGGAATCCTTGCTGTTGTGAAAGCACGGATATGGCCACTTCTTTTCAGAGATGCAAATCTACTCACCTACTTTCCAACCCTGACCCTAGATGGTAATTTCGGGAATTTATTGGCTGATGGCGTTAACTGGGGAAGAAAGAGTTATATAACCATCTTAAAGATTTTGTTGGAAACAATGCACTTCTCCAAGCTAAAGAGTGCATTGCACAACAGAACATGAGCTCACTTTGTTTGACATGGGGCCAATTCGCTAAAAATAGTATTGTAAAGAACTCGAAAAATATTGGCAAGTAACACAGCTTTATTATTGTTTACTGTCGACAGATGGGCACATTTTTCATATCAAGATAATTTCAATGAAAAAAAAAAAAAAAAAACGAAAACAACGGAGAGACCTAAGGTATTATAACAGCAATTTATGTTTTTGTTGTACACAGTTTGATGATGGGTAGTTGTTAACCTAAGCATCCTGGAGAAGATATATCGCCACAATCGAGAATACATTAGTTCTGCTGTGGCGTTGTGTGTTCGAGGCTCTTGACATGGTTTTTTAAAGAGATATCCATAGGTGACACTACACAAGTAATGTGCGCCACAATTTGATCTGCTAGGCATCAAAACTTGAAACCTTGATGTACATACTAACAATAATAAGAGTACATAATTCAACTTTATGCTCTTTATGTCAATTTTATAAACCTGTATACCATACTGTAGTGTAAACTACTGTGAGCTCATACATTAGGAGAGCCAAAACAGCCCAAAGGGTCCCCTTCGGCGCTTTTTGGCGACAAATGCCAAGGAAATTTGTACAAAAGTCATTTTCGCGGCATCAGTCGACCATTTTTGCCGAGAAACGCCGAGGTCTACTACAATGCTACTTTTCTCTCGGCGTTCTTCGGCATTTTTGCCAAGATATGCCTAGGTATGGATTGGAGACTTAATAGGAAGAAAAACATGTATTCAGGAGAAGTATTGGTACACATTTACAGGGCTGTGCAAAACAAGACAGACACCATTTACTCATATTAGAACATAAATGATTGTACTTTACTATTTATAATTATCACTGATATGTGTGAGTGACATTTTGACCAAGCCAAGGAATGTAAGAGATGCAAACACTTCATATTCACACAGGAACATTTCATAATAAGTAGACACTTACCATCCCTACCTAAATTGCCACAAATCTCGCCAAAATTATTTAAGTTACCAACATGACAAGAAATTCCTATGTAAAACTTTCCTTTTAAAACGTTTTCACAGGTTTTCAAATAAGAAAACAAAACAAACAAAAAAAGCAATACAAAATCATAAAAAAATCAAAAATCGCTGGAGCGTGACCATTTGATCACACTTGATAGAGACCCACTGAAGATTTCAGAGATGAACTCGAAAATGTGAATAAGCATTAGAATGCCCATTGCCTTACATAGCAATCAAGAGGAAAGGAGCATTATCTGTTGAATACCCAAATGAAACAAATCTTTAAAACTCATGACTCCACAGCAATGCCACCTGGTGAACAATTTTGTTTCTGACCATTCCACAAGAAACACATCCACCAAATATCAGCTAAATCTGAGTGATGGTTTTAGAGAAAACTCGCAAATAGCAAAAACACACAAGCAATCATAGAAAATTAGAATAAAAATGCAGCGCCACTTGGTGAACAATTTAGGAACTAGGAGACCCTAAGGGTGTTCCTGTGTAACGTGAAAGCAATTGGGTTCAGCAGTTTTGGAGTCGAAGATAGCTTTGCCCCAAACATAAACAAGAAAAATTCATAAAAACATTAAAAAATCACAGAAGCATGACCATTTGAACAAACTTGGCAGAGAGCCACTCAAGGGTACACCCCCACCAATTTAAAGTCAGCTGAGCTCAAAATCCAAGAGTGCCGAGCCAATTGTTTCGACCTTAGATGAGGACACTTTTGGGGATCCCTAATCCTTAATTTCTTTAACATGTGGCACTGTTCTTTTTCCCTTTTTTAACGAAATTTTATATGTTTTCTATACTTTTGACCTGTTGTCAAAAAGCATTTCTCAAATCGTTCTGTATCTTGATGGATATGTAGCTTGTGGGAGGGTAAATTAAAGCTGCTTATTAGGCAGTAATTACCTTGATCTTTTTCTTTCTTCTATTTCAATTTGGATAGCTGTCGGTTATTATATGGATTGCTGTTGATTATTATGTACGTCAAAAGGGATTGCAATGTAATTCCCAGTCCATGCATGGGATATCAGGTGAGGGCAGGCATGCCGCAGTTGCGTTGTTACCATTATATGATTCATTGTGCACACAATAGTTACAATCATATATCTCATCAGTTTTTATGATCAGTATTACTCTCTTTATCTTCACTGTTGGCTTGTAAATGAGCTGAAAGTGCCAACACATGGTCCCTCATTTCATCAAGCGATCCACAAAAATACACTTCTGTGCAAAGGAAATGTTTTGAGCAGTTTGGGGACGCAATATTCCCTACGTTAAGTTTTCCTTTATCTACGTGTTTCCAGGTGTATCGAGTATTTGGAAAAAAGCCTAGCTTGGTTTATATAAGGTCATATGTACCATTTTGAGTTCTCCACCGAATTTATTACTAAAAAAAAAAAAAAAATGGAGGATAAAATATTATCTGTCCACAATACCATAGCTTTATATTATGTGCGATATGCAGTTTGCTGCAAGCTAGCCTTTATTGGAGGAAGCTCATCTCCTTCATTTTTGGCAATATGTGGTGGAGTATATGATTTTCTACGTCCATCAGATCCATGATGGGGCTGGCAAGCTGTGTTTCTGACCTGAGAATCCTAGCATAGTCGACAGAAACACCAAAATTATGACAGTATTGAACTAATGCTTTGCTTTTTATAACCTTGTGAACTGTCATGCCTGTTTTTAGAACTTGAGTATTTGAAGAGTAAATTTGGATGGTTTGGTATTGTCATACCTATGAGAACATACACGAAATTCCATTGACCTACCATGCTGTATTTACACGAAATTCCATTGACCTACCATGCTGTATTTGAGGCCAAGTAATAGAGCCTGTCGATATGCACGAAGAAATAGCTGCATAAATATTGGCACTGTCCACTGGTGATTAAAGGAAAATTTCCCCTCAAACTCCAAAGGAACCTTTGGTATTGCAAGCAACATCATGCTCAATTTCATGAAAATTCGGTACCTATTTAACAGTTTCCCGTCACTGAACTGAATGGACCCAGCAGAACAAAATGGTACTAGATACCATGAGCCATAGCCTCCGCAGTATCATTAATTGTATTTGTGTCTTTTTGCCCAGAACCACTTCCTAGTGGTCAATATCCTATTCCGCAGTTCGAACTCTTTACTCTCCATAAGCTAACCTGTCCCTGTCTAACCTGTATACATATGGAATTACTATTGTCTATATTGCACATGTTCCTCTGTAAAATTTTGACATAGGCTGTATCAGCCCAAATAAATTAAAGGGTGTTCAGCGGGTAACTACTCAACATGTTTCGGAGCCTTTTACCCGTACATGTCTCTCTGAGTAGCGGCTCCTTGTCTAAGCTAAATATTCAGCAACGACAACCCACATAATAAAGAATAAATAATAAGGTGGCAAATGATGAATTAGCTAAATACGTGAAGTTTTGTAAATGCAGAGCTTCATTATGAAAGAAGAATCCCTGTCAAACAAACCATAATTACTAAATTTGTATAGTACAGGTTCAGATAAGAACAATTTGACTTACCCCTGAACCAATATGTACCCTTTCTGGCTGGACAGCTTATCCTAGTTAAACCACCCGCCAGTGTATAACTGAAGTGGAAACAAGCTGGGGCCTTATATTCAGTCCCAGTGATAGTAAAATAAACAGTTGCAACTAGACCACCTGCACAAACCAAGGGAAATCCCAACAAGGACTGCAACAATGGACATCCTGCACCAGAAATGTAAAACAAACTCTGTGATGACACTTACCCCCCAAACAATTAAGCTCTATTTAACTGCCAACTCTGAGTCAATGTATCAACTTAATGCGTCAGGTTTGTGACATTTGAGAAAATACTGTCAATTTTGAGTAAATGTGCATTTAGGCATGTCAGAAAAGAATGAAAGTCAATAGCATTTATGTCAAAAAACATGTTATCAAAACAATTTTTCTTAACAGGATTTTGAGTACAATTAGGCAAGCTTGTAACTGTCGCCAGTAGCTGCTTGCTACCTATAGCCCCTGGGGGTTTGACCTAACAGAAAACAAGCTAGCCTAAAATGACTGAAAGGTGAACATTAAAACAGAATGATGCCAAAGATAAAGTTAAGTAGCAAAACAGACAAGTCTAAAAACTGTAAATTATTATAGCCAAACTTTCTAAGTCAATTTTCTTTTTGTCAGTTGTAGTGACTGGCCCAGCTGTATAAAGCTTAACTCCTGAAGTTAGAGTGCGACATCATGCTCTTTAACCTTTTACAGTATTAGTCAAAAAAAAACAAAGGTACTTACCCTATTAAATCTTACGGATCTAGTAATATAAACCTGCACACTAATGAAGAGAACATGTGTGCCTAATAAATATCGTCTGCCAATTTTTTGAATTTAAAACAGAACTTTCACCATGCTGTACAGCCTTTTCGTATCTCTTTGATGCATGTTCTCACAGGTCTTTGTGGATGATCATTCTATGGCAGACAAGCTACTAAGTTGCATGTTTCCTATGTTAAATCAATGGCTATACCTTTCGACAGATTGTTTATATCACTAAACATCCATCTCAGTCCGAACGTGTGAACAGAATCACGCAAGTTGGTATATGGAGCTCCTGAGGGATTTTGAACATGTTTTGCTCGTGACTGTTGAAGTTTCAAACATAGAATGTAAGTTGCGCCAGCGTTCGCCTTGAATGGCCGAGAATAGCAAAAACTGTTTTTAATGCTAATCATGCACCAACAATACGACAACCCATGAAAGAATACACATCACATCATAAGTGGAAAACAAACGCAATGCGGGTAGGTATATGCAGAAACAAAGGATCCTATTACGAAATATAAGTTAACGAAAAAGATGGCAGATATGATACAACCATGTCAATACCTAGCAGCTAGTGAAAATCAGTACTTTGTCATTTGAAAGCTGAATATTTCGACACTATCAATGCCAACGGACTTGGAGAGAGAGGAAGTTAATATAAATATTAACGCCCTAATTTTGTTTTGGAAAATGATACATTTGCAGAATGTCAAGCCTTTTGGTTTATACATTATGTTTGAATTTTATCACAATCGTATTATATTTATATACACGTACTGGTTCATTACAGCAACCATGATTTTCTTTTCGAAACTTTACAACAGTTTACACATAGAATGATAAGATATTGATTCTGTATAGGATGCACGCAGCCCCACCAATCAACGGCATGAAACGATAAATAAATTTAAAAAAATGAATAAATAAATAAATGAATAAATAAATAAATAAATAAATAAAAAGATAAATAAATAAATAAATAAATTAATTAATTAATTAATAAAAAAGTAAATAAATAAATAAAACAAAAATGATAAATAAATAAATAAATAAATAAATAAATAAATAAATAAATAAATAAATAAATAAATAAATAAATAAAATGCCCTGGTGCAACGAGTGAGATAAGGTGGGGATGCAGGTGGGTTTCCATGAATTTCAGTCATTTTAGTGGGAGCAAACAGGATGCGGGAAATATTTCTGTTAAAGAATGGGTGCGATCAATTTGAACTATAGCATCAGAATTTGTGTGCAATCAAGGCCCTATTTTACACCCATGAAGCAATTAACTCTTTTTGTGAAGCTCATATTTATGTTACCAATTCTTGACCTAGCATTTGATAAAGTAAGTCATTAGTAAGTATGACAGCACATTTCTATCTTAGGGGCTGTTGGGATTGCAAGGTAAAGGAAAATCTATACGAAAAAGAACTGAAACATAATTATGGGATTCTCCTCCTCAAATATGGGTTTCTGTTCCTTAAACTAAAAAAAAAAACATAATGAAGATCGATAATGCTAATATATTCCAGTCTGGGTTGTTCAACTTAGCTCCATGCCTTTTCTCTGTGGTGCTAAGATGACTGAAGTGTGATTAGCGATACATAATTATTTGAATCTACGGCCTGCAACAGAACAGGTGAGCCAAGCACGAATAATATTAAAAAATATAAAGCACCAAGCACTCAGTCTGACATTACATATATAAGTGTTTACTTTATGGGCACCACCACAATTGTTGAATTAAAAACTATTGTCAAGAAAAAAAATAATGTGATCAAAATTGTAAAACTTACGTGCTTTTGGGCGACAGTAAAGTATTTGAAACCGTAAACAGGGTGTTCCCACGAAACTCAGAACATAGATACGTATAATTTGGGCGACGATGTCATGCATGAACCAGTGCAGCTCTGGGGTGTTACTGTCTTTTGTTTTTGCAAACACCTGAAATCGTCATATATAAATGAGTGTCTATCTAAAAGGAACTTTCATATTATCTCCATGAGGAAGTCCTACTGAATTGTCCTCTGGGAATTTGTTACCAAATGGAATCATCTGAAAACACATCCAAGAAACTCATGCATTGCCGGAATTTATTCCGCACAATTGGTAAACATGGCGTTCTGTTTGTTTGTTTGTTTGTTTTTTTGTTGTTTTTTTTTTTTTTTTTTTTTTTTTTTTCGTTTTTTGTTTTTTGTTTTGTTTTTGTTTTTGTTTTTGTTTTCGTTTTTGTTTTTTTTTTTTTTTGTTTTTTTTTATAGTTATATATGTTTTGTGGTCAGTATAGACAGTGCCTTCTAATATTGTTAATGGATGCGAATGTAATCATCTCTTCAACACTGGAGTCTCAATGCCACTCAAGTCAGAATGTTACTGCCAAACTTTAAATAATCACACTATGGAATGTTGTACGGAAAGATGCACATCAAATAATCTCCATTTAATCTTACGCAGGGAAAGGTAGGTGTTACTCATTTACAATTTCCATATGTGTGGCATGTCACTTGTTCGGAATACGTAATTTTGTGATTATCTGTGTGCGTCACATAAGCAATTATATAAATATTTCTGTGTAAGGTCTATACTACGATTCCTTGGTTGCAAATATTTTTCTGAGCACATGTATTTGCTGTAATTTCCCAACATAATTATTTTTCTAACTGTTTATGATTTTTTATTGTTTTATTTGTCGAGTTTTGCTTTCTGAATCACTTGTACAATGAAATAGTTTTATCATTGACAAATTCTGACTACACATCAGTAAGAACTACTTCTAGGCCGTCAAGAATGTCTTTGTAATCAATTAAAAGTTTTCCAGGATACTATATATAAAAAGAAACTTACTTTCACTACATGGGGAATATCTTCATAACCTATTAAGTGTTTTTCCAAGACACCATACGATACACTAAAAGAACGCACACCTTTAGACGGGTCAGTAAAATCTCCCTGCGTTGAAAGACCATTAAGTCTGTGCTTTCTCATAAAGTCCACCTATATGAACAAAAATTAACATAGGAAGCGTGTGTGCATGAAGATATTTGGAATAAAGTGCATTAGGATCAGTATATAGTATGCTTAACCAAACAGCCATTCAATATACTCTACTTAATTCATACAGATGCGCGCACACACACGCATATATTGACCTGCAGAACATGGCTGATACATGGGCCAAATCATTGTACATTAATACTTGGCCACATGCGTAGATTTATATGATCCAATCTTCTGCAATTATGAACATATCACTAGTGTTCAGAAGGTAATCACAAGGGAACTCTTTGTAGCTCAAAACTCAAGGTTTACTCAATCAAGCTTTCAATTATATGCCCTGTACCCATATTCGCACACACACACACACACACACACACACACACACACACACAAACTAATGAACACAGTTACTTATCATGGACCTTTTACATCAAAAGACACATTCAAATTAAGGTGTTTCTTCTGGTATAGTATGTGATCGGTTTTATTAAGCTTTTTTTGTCTAACAATCCGAAACCCGTTTGTCAGAATCAACCTATTATTAAATAAGAAAACACATGTGTATCTAACCATAATGCAACAGTGAGGTAAGTTGTGACTTGTTAATATTAAAGGTGTAAGGAAATGACGATGGCAGGATCAACCCACACACGCTCACCTGGATAAATGGCCGAAGATCTGTACTTGTTGCACACCATTGCTGATCACCAAGCAATGCAACTTTAATGTTAGATTCTTCATTTGCTGGGCTTGATGTGGTTATGAATGTAGATCTGAGATTTAGTTTTTGCCCACATGCAAGACCTGGTTCAATACATGCAAAATATAAAACACACGAGGAACTGACACAATACAAAATCTTTGCAAGAGTAAACTTGCAGTAAAACTGCTGATGAAAAAGATGATAAAAAACTTTGAAATATGGACTCCCCGCCAATCTTTAATAAATAAAGTCATAGGAATTAACATTACCTGTTAGGGAAAACCCCACTGAGAAATCCTTGCACAGAGGTTTAATTTATCCAAGTGACAGATTCTCAAGATATAAATACATAACAAATTACTAAAATTTATGATATATTATTTTACTGTTTAGCAAACATATTATACTTCCTTTGGCATTTTTTGTGCATATATGACGCACAAACAATAACTGCGCAAGTGGCGGATTAGCAAGAATGTATGTTAAAATTGGTCACCCAGTTTCTTTCATTAATTAGTATGCACTATCAGTTTATCTATCTCTCCTGGAAACTAACAAAATTGTCTTACAGTACACAGTCAGGGCCACAGGGAGACTGTAAAATTGTGTTCGGCCTTCACTCTGGCCCCTATGGATAAATGACAAGGGACACAAATATGGCGACCCTGGCTTTCCGAATCTGTACTCGTCTGTTGAAAGGTGCCTAATAAAGTCCGAATGTCCCATGTAATGTGGCATACCATACATGTCTGTGTTCCGTGTTACTTATTCTCTTAGATACTCCTAACTTTCAGCTTACTACCTCCTGTTTTACACACGTAACCGCATTCCCAAAACCAAAAATACGATCTGCTTCGACCTCCTCTACACCCGGCACTTCCGATTGCAGTCATGTGTTGGGGGGGGGGGGGGGTGAAACCCGCTGCAAGGAGAGACACGCGGTCTCACCGAGAATATCAGCCACGTGACGCTGACAGCGAAGGTTCCCTTCAAAATTTCCAGTTGATTCTGTATCTCGTTGCAGCGGGTTTCACATCCCCCCCCCCACATGACTGCAATCGGAAGTGCCGGGTGTAGAGGAGGTCGAAGCAAATCGTATTTTGAGTTTTGGGAATGCGGTTACGTGTGTAAAACAGGAGGTAGGAAGCTGAAAGTTAGGAGTATCTAAGAGAATAAGTAACAAGGAACACAGACACGTATGGTATGCCACATTACATGGAATATTCGGACTTTTTTAGGCACCTTTCAACAGACGAGTACAGATTCGGAAAGCCAGGGTCGCCATAGTTGTGTCCCTTGTCATTTATCCATAGGGGCCAGAGTGAAGGCCGAACACAATTTTACAGTCTCCCTGTGGTCAGGGCGCTTGGATACATACGTTTCGTGTAAACTTTAATCTCACAGAAAAGAATGCAGTCCGTCCACCTGGCGCGTAGAGTTCCATAAAAATCATATTTGATGTGGGATAGATTTTCCACTGTCACATACCTTCCAACCACGGGCTGAATACACCTGAACATAAACCACACCTTTATATTCACAACAAGATCTTGTCAAGGACCATGCGGTATTGGAAACACATTTTTATTGGTGGGCATTCTTAAGTTCTTTATTCACATGAACTAAATTAGAAGGAAATAAAATACCGTAATCTCTTTTTTCGCAATCTATAGCCACTCAGCTTTTGCACCGACAGAAATAATAAGAACATTATCAATTGCATTTTGATTATACAGCAACATCATTTTTATTTTGTTTTAAATACTCATGTTGCCACAGGCATAAATTGAAGTCCCGTAAAGGGAAATGAGTTGCTTGGGCTCAGTGACCTTTTTTATGCGCAACACCACCTGCAGGCATGATGTATTCGGTAACAATAAAGTAGTTTTGGGAAATGCATACAATCAACATTCTTCTCATATACAGGTTAGCTATTGCTCTGGTGCTAGTGCATGCCAACATATGGAATGCAGTACAAAATAATCTTTCAAGGTGAAATCACTTTTGGTAAGGTGTTAATGTTTAGAAATCACTTTTGGAAAGTGTGTTAGTGTTACTGACAAAGTTTCTGTGAATATATATATATATATATATATATATATATATATATATATATATATATATATATATATATATATATATATATATATTCTCCATATAATCTTTGTAAATCCATTAAAAAAATATTTGTCAATAAATCGTTTAGTCATCTTTAAGGAGTTAAGTTGACTTGATTAACTATGTAAATGCTAAAGAAAATATAGCCATGTTAAGGTATATTTGGTTTAAACATATTTTATTTCACTTGCAAATGAATTAGGAAACAAGGTTAATAAAACTTATGTGAATCCTTCTCCATAGTTACACAATGTACATTTGGAAACCAACGACTGAAGTGCTCGAAAGTAAAGTCACAATCTAAGACATATAAATGGCAAGTAACGAAAGAAAGAAAGAAAGTAAGAAAGAAAGAAAGAAAGAAAGGAAGAAAGAAAGATAGAAAGAAAGAAAGATAGAAAGAAAGAAAGGCGAGGTATCCTTATACTATCTTGAAGTGTTTGGTCTTGGTGATGTACATCTGTACAGCACTAAATACTGTGTGATTCCAATGGGCACTTTTCAGTGGGTCACCTTGAAGTAAAATGGCTGTAGATAGTTTATTACCTAAGTGCAGGGGTTCAAAGTATTGCAACCGTAGTTGAGTGTAAACGGGGCAATCTAACAAGAAGTGAGAGGTGTTTTCGACCGGTGTGCCACATGAAAACTGTGGACTATTGATAAAATTACATCAAAAAAGAAAATCATTCAAAGGACTGCAGTTGAGGCGCAACCGCGTATGGTGAATTTGTGAAAACCGATTACCACCAGAAAAATAAGTAGGAACTTGTTCAACGTCTCTGTCAAGTTTGCTGTTGAATAAACCTAATGAATTGGAGCTTTTGGTATCGTTGTCCAAGTCTCGCCATGCTTTGATTGTAGATGGAACAAATGATTTCTTTCTCTGTTCAGAGTTGCCTAAAAGGAGGAATATTTCGCCACTAGTACGAGTGCCGTAGCCAGTTGTTACGGGTTCAGGGATTCTGTTGCTTAAGTATTCGGGTGTTAATCCGTGCATTATTTTGTAAAATGAATTAGTTTGTGTTTTTCTCTACGTTCTTGTAATTTTTCCCATTTAGTTTCTTCGTACAGCAGACGGGAGCTGCAGTTTAAAGTGGCACCTGTAACAACACATGCAGCAGACAGTTGAACTATTTCTAGCTTATCAGACCATGTTTGGGAACAGTTGTCCCAGAGAATGTCGCCGTATTCAAGAATAGGTCTTATAAAAACAATATAAAGCGTTTCTAACTGCTTTCTGTCGAACATATATTTCATGCCACGTGGGCAGTCGACTCTCTTCATAGCTCTCATGTAAACGTCTTCGAGATGCTTTGTCAAAGAGCAGTCCGAGGATAGAGTTATTCCAAGATGCTTGTGACACTCGGTCTCTTTTACACGGGTACCATTTAAGAACAAAGGATTTTTGTTTCAGACAGAAGAACCTGCACAGCACATACAAAAAGTTTTAGTTTCATTTATGTTTATAAACCATTGTTTGGCCCAAATGGAAATTGCCGAGAGATCTCCATTTAAAGTGAGAGTTGCAATGTCTTGATCACAGTGATCAGTCGTGACAAAGAGAGAAGTATCGTCTGCAAAGAGTCGTATGTTCGATTCTACAATGGACGCAATATCGTTGATGTACATGAGAAAGAGTAGTGGTCCTAGAATGGAACCTTGAGGTACGCCTGCTCTGATGTATTTCCATGATGAAGATTTACCGTTTATGACAACGCGTTGACGTCTGCACTCTAAATAACTTTTAAACCAGGCGAGTATGCTACCTCGGACATGAATGGCATGTAGCTTATGGAGTAAGCCTTTGTGCCAAACTCTGTCGAACGCCCGGGATATGTCAAGGAAAGCAAAATTTACCACTTTGCCATTGTCCATAGCATCAAGTATTAAGTCGTACAATTCTAATAAGTGCGAGACAAAAGAATCGCCTGGTTGATAAGCAGATTGAAATTTTGTCACAATTTTGTTTTCGATACAGTGGTTGAAAAGAGATTTGAAGACACACCGTTCAAAAACTTTGCTTAAGCAACTGAGTAAAGATATGGGACGGTAATTTTCGTAGGCTGTTTACTCTCTTTCTTATGTGAGGGATTAACATTGGCGTCTTTCCAACAGTTTGGAAAAACGGAGCTTTGCAAAGATTTGTTAAAGATTATACATAGGGGAATACATAGAAACGCTGAACAAGCTTTCAATAATTTAGGACTTAAGTTATCCGGACCACTGGCTTTTGATACTTTGAGAAGGGCGATACAGTTTGCTATGAGTTCTTCATCAATTTGGATATTATCAAGTACACAACGTAAATGGTACGTGACGGTAGGAGGTGTGGGCTCCATATGTCCTAAAGAACAATATTGTATAAAATATTCATTAAAGAGTTCGGCCTTCTCTAGGTCACCAGTTATTATGTTGTTTCCGTCTTTCATGGGAGGAAATTTGCTAGATGTTGCCTTTTGGTCCACTAGAAATTGTTTAACCAGTTTCCACCACAATTTGGAATTACTACTGTCGCTTGATTTCAACTTATCAGCAAGAGACTCTTTATGTTTCAACTTTGCTTGTTTCAGAACTTTAATAACACCGTTTCTAGCTTTACGATATTTCAACCAGTGGTCGGGATTGTTTGTTGATTTTGTATTGCGACGTAGTCTGTTGCGTTTCCGTATTAATTTCTTTATATCTGAAGATAGCCATGGTGGTTCACCGGGCCTTATAGTTATGAGTTTCACTGGTATGAATTTTTTGGCCATGTCAACAAAGAGTCTGGACCACTTGGAAATCATATCCTTTACATCTAGATCCGCCAGTAAATCTGTCCTATTGATGTTCTTTAGGGATTCATTTAAGCCAGCAAAATCAGCATGGTTGTATAGCCATACTTCCGGTGTGAAAGATTTGATCTCTTGATTCTAAAATTGAGTAGGCAAAAGACCGCCAAATGGTCACTGAGTTCAGTATCGATGACAGCAGCTATGTTCACATTGTCAGGGCACGTGGTCGCAATGATATCGATACATGTAGCCGTGTTTTCTGTAATTCGCGTTGGCTCACTTATCAGTTGAGCCATATTTCTGCTTTCTATTATTCCGTAAGCTTACTGCTGCCAGGCATAAGTAGGTCATCATTAAAATCGCCTGTGATTAAGATATTTTTAATGGAAGTATCTTTTGCCATATGTAAAGAATTTTCAAAATCAAGCCAAAATTGTGCTGTGTCTTTTGGTGGCCTATAAAAAACCCAAATGAGACATTTAGTGTTATCTCTGACGACCAGCTCACACCATACACACTCCAAAGATGACAGTTCGAGGTCTCTCCTGCGTAGAGATGAAATTTCGTTTTTTATGAATACACAGACACCTCCGACTCGTCCAATTGTCCTGTCCTGACGGAATGGCTCTTGGAAACCATACAGAGAAATCTTATCATTTGAGATGGAAGGATTTAGCCACGTTTCAGTACATGCCACTAAATCGTGTTGATAGGCAAATGAGAAGAGATCATCGATCTTGTTCCTTAAACTTCGAACATTGAGATGGAAGAGTGATAATTCGTTTTTACTAGCACTGTCAGAAGCCCAGCTAAGGCTACTGAAATGATCATGGTCGACAGTGCCGTGTGTGGATGAATGTGTAGAGCTATCTGGGTATGGACCTGGGTTAATCTCTACATCACCCGATAGGTACAGCTGTAAACGAACTTGCGTGGTTGACATAATATTTGGCACATGGTAGTACGTAAGCGCATGCAATGTGTACAAGGGTGACATACGATTTAACATATTAACGTGGAAAATGACCAGATACATAAGAATAAATACATAACAGTCTTTGCGCAGTAACTTGAACAGATGCTAAATCTTTCACTCAGCAATACACAAAAGGTAACAAATGAGAGAACCAAGATGCATAACAAAATTCGAGTGGGTCTTACATGTATGGAGCACTTCAAGAGGTAGACACATGAGAATGGATACTCGCCATGAAAAAAAAAAACAAAATGGAATTGCAATATGATTGAAACCAAAAAGCATAGAAAACGCATATATGATAAAGTCATGGTTGACAAGTACCGCAATCACAGGAGCAGACGAAAAAAACTACGAATAGCACGTGCGTTGATGCATGGTGGTACAAAAGTTCCTTCTTCTTATATGTACGAACATCACCATTTTGCTAAGCAATAGAAGAAATGGTAGTAACAAGTACAAAACTATACTGAACCAAACAAATAACGCGACCCTTAAACTTTTTAACTTAAATATTTATTGTTACTTTCATATCACAGAAACAAATTAGATCCATATTCTGCAGTCTTTTTGGCATAACATGTGAAAAACAAAAACTTGAAACTGTCAACGAGGGCGCTACCAGCTGGCAATAAACAGGGCAACATTGATTTGTAAAGTTCACAAATTGGCATGTCCACTTATACTGTGTGTGACCACCATCAGCATCTGTAACTGCTATGCAACATCGGCGCATGGAGGACACTAGCCGCTGCACCATCTGCCGGGGCACACGATCCCACTCTTCTTGAAGAGCCTGGCGAAGCTGCTGGCGGTTGGCGGGCGCTGGATCTCGTCTCCGAACACGCTGGTCAAGGTAGTCCCAAAGATGCTCAATGGGATTGATATCATGTGAGACGGCTGGCCATGGCAAAACGTTAATTCCTTCTCCTTGCACAAAATCCATCGTCAGTCTAGTGGCATGGGGCCGAGCATTGTCCTGTTGAAGCAAGTGGAGTTGGTGGTGTCTAATGAATGGGACAGCAACAGGCTGAAGGATCTCATCCCTGTAACGGGCAGCGTTAAGATTGCCTTCAATGAAGATTAGCTGGGTTTTGGCTGTGAATGAAATTCCACCCCACACCATCACTGATGCACCTCCAAATCGATCTGTTTCCAGCACACAGGCATCTGAGTAGCATTCTCCCCTTCGTCGCCAAACACGTGTCCTACCATATGCATGATACAGGGTGAAGCGGGATTCATCGGTGAATAGCACATCCCTCCACTGTTGATGGGTCCAGCGAGTATGGGCAGTAGCCCATAGTCGTCGGGCTTGCCTTCTTGCCTGTGTCAAAATTTGACCCCTGTAAGGACGCCTGGCGTGTAGATGGTGTTCTTGTAGTCTATTATGGACTGTCTGGGCAGATATTTTGTTATTGGTTCTGCCAGGTGTCTGTTGTGCAGTTCTAGTGGCTGGTCGAGTTCTGTTCTGCAGATGTGACACCCTGATGTGTCTGTCTTGTGCAGGTGTGATGTTTCTCTTGGTCTCCCAGGACGCTGTCTATCAGCTGTGGCCCCAGTCTCCTGGAATCTTGTAGTAAGTCTGGATATAGTGGATTTGTGGACTTGCAGTCTTCGTGCCACCTCTGCTGCAGATAAACCAGCCTGTAGCATGCCAATTCCTCTCTCCCGATCTACTGTTGATAATCGACCCATAGTTCTTGGAATACTGTGCGAAAGGAATCCCATGCTGCCCTTTTATTGTCCATGAAGGGCTACACCCAACCAGTAAAGGTGCGAATGTTTTAGTCATGTGGGTAACACTGAATCCTGCAGTTGTCCTTGATTCAGCACAACCACCAAACTTTGAAAGCCTCATATCCTCGCACACAATTACGCTTGGGCTGATTTCAATGTGGCGTTTTCCTGTCCCAGAATCAAAGACTTGGCAACCTTAATTTCAGGTGTCAGAGACTTGCGTAAAATAGCCTGCTGTAGTCACTCTTGATTCATGACAATGACCCCATGGCAAGGTCAGGGTACTCGACCTTGAGGTCACACTACTTGGTGCATTATTTTAGACTGATTTAACAACGGTTCGTATATTTCTGAACTTTAAATACAGTTCCAATGTGAAAATAAACCCAAATGAAAAAGTTGCGTTATTTGTTTGGTTCCGTATATCTCCATATTTCTCACGACAGAGAAATAAACAGAAGACAAAAAATGAAAAAAATATACCAGTTGGGCAATGTAGTCTGTTGCTAGAATTGAACATGTCAGAGTGACAATTGAGTGCGCACAGTGGTCCGACTGCAACCATTTTTTCACCCTCTGGTGACTCGCAACAATAAAAATGTACCTTTTACTAATGCTAATTAGTGTGTGAAGTACTGCATAGGCGCGAAGATACCAAATTTAATAGCGTAAGCTCACGCTTAATGTCAAAAGCGCCTTCTATCTTTTGTACAGAAACAAAACAGTTTGACGAGATACACAATACAGTTGATTAAATGTAAAGCATCAGCTATGGTGCAAATGTCTGTCAATGAAAGTCGTGTCACACTAGGAATTTGGAGTTGACGTAGTTGGTGCGCGCTCGGGGCCGGTGATAGGGGATGCGGGCACTGAAATGTCACTTTGACGGGTTCACTAAACCTATTAAGGTCATTTGCAATACGAATGAGAACTTTCTGATTGTTATGTTTGCGCACATATATTCTTCAATCAAAATTCCAGTTATCCTTTACATGTCCCTTCTTAAGTTCCCTCACTTTGAAGGCCATGTCGGAGCGCGTCTTTGTCAGGTCCTCGTTGATGAAGACTCCCCTGCTATCATTCCCTGTGTCCTTCAAACTAGTCCGGGCATTGTAAACCATGTTCCTCTATTTATAGCTGGTGAACTTTACAATAATCTGACGGAGTTTTCCATTTAACTGCCTTTTACCAACCCTGTTGGACCTTTCAATCATGGTACTGTCAAAATTAAGTCCCATTTTGTTCTTGAATAGATCTGACACCAAGTCGTCAGTATTTTCACCTGTCTGCTCAGGCCAAGAATTTGTAATGTGTAGCAGTTTCTTCGTGAGTACTGCTCTTGTTCATCAAGTAGTTGTTCAAGCTGCTCAACTCTTTTCTCTAGGGTAGCAATCTTATGTTCATACTGTCTTAGTCTATCGTTCACAGTGTTCTCAATGATCCTCGCGAAAGTAGATTTAACTCGATCTTCGTCGAGAGCTCTGTGCAGGAAAGAAGCGAATTGGTCAAAGTTTTTGCGTGAAATTCCCCAAGGGGTCAACAAGGCACAGGTCCTATAATACTTGACTTCTTTGTTCTACAGTGGTGGCACACGAGCGATGACAATTGGAAACGAAACGATTACCTGTGCCATCTTGAGAGAGAAATATTGCAAGAATATCCATTCGTCCACTTCTGTTACATGTTCATGCCCTTCGTCAGGATAAAAAATGTCTCATATTCTAGACATAAAAGCCACTAAACTGGAAAAAAAGTGGAGAGCTCACTTTGTAACAGTGGCCAGTTCCGCCATCTTGCATAGTCAAGGTATGTGGTTACTCAAAGTTTTATGTTTTTAGAGGTAAGGGCTAGTATCTAGTAAGTACAATAAGGTATGTCTGCACTGGGTTCTAAGGGTCCTTGACCATAAAAGGTAATTGCCATGCAGTTCATATCTTGCATCTAAATGCGCAGAGAAAGAATTACAAAAATGACTGAGATCAAGAAACGCCACAAAGACATTTAGGGTTCCTTTTATCATATTACAAGCCAAGTCAAGATAGAGTGCAATGAATATAATACATAACATTGACGTTTTTGATGCATGCCAGTCGGTTTTGCACACGTACCTGACCATCAACCTTTGCTCCACGCCAGCTGTCACATTCCTTGCACATAACAAAGCATTTCTGTCCAAAAAGTCATCTAGAAGAAGGCCCACATGAATGTCGGCCAACATCAACTTAGCGTTTTGATGACACGATTGCGCTGAAGAATTGAAAATTTCATCTTAATCTGCTCATTTTTAGATCAATTGAAACGTTGCATACAGGGCGATATGATTGGAAGTATGTCTTCCCTGGTATACCCCACCCCTATTCCCACTTCCATCCCACAATAAATCAGTCAATCAATCAATCAATAAATCAATCAATCAATCAATCAATCAATAAATAAAATGCAAAGAAACAGGATACAATTAATCAGCGTATAGTCCCAGTTTTATTCACAATACTTTGTGGGCAGGATGGGGTTTTTACCCGGGATGTAACGCCATCTATCTATTGAAAAAGTTAACATAGTATGGGCTGTACATGAGAGTGACACATTTGATTTCCAATTTGCTATATTTTTGCTGCAAGAGCACTATATGTTAAATCAGGAGATTTGAGAAAGCAATACTAAAGTACCAAGCGATAATCAAGCGGATTAATCAGTATTTTTGAGTCATGATCTCAATATATGATGAGTCATGATCTCAATTTATAATAATCATATCACACATAACAAGGTTTACGTCTATGATAAGGTCATGACACAAAGAAACCAGAAGGCAACAAAGAAACAAATAAAATAAAGAAGGAAGAAACCAAGCCTTAAAATGAATGCAGCCATCATATTGTAGTGTTATGAATTTTCCAAAAGAGATTACCTTCACTGCATACACTATGCTATAGTTGATTCGGTAAAATATTCGATAAGGGCATTAAAGCTTCACTTATCTCTGCAAATGCTCTAAAGAAAAAACATTTCTGTACTTATGATTGGTATCTCATATAGGTTCATCCATATTTCTTCCTTGAACCATCCGTGCTTTTACTGTCAGTATTCATGGTCTATTAAGGAAAAAAAAAGACTTTAAACCAAAAGGAGCTGGTATCTTAATACTCATTGTTTCTTTGCAAGGGTGCATACCTGGGACATGACATGATATACAATAAGATATCACTAGCCAAGAGGTATCATGTAACGTACCTTGAGCATAGCATTTTCAGAATAGATCAGGTGACTAATTTCACCATTGTTGACCCCATCTTTTTGCCTTTCGGCTTATGTCATTGAACCCCTTTTTCAAGGGCTAACAGTGTGTGCATGTATTGGGGTGCTTCAATATGTGTACCTAATGTATTGGGCTTGTTAAGCAGCTTTTTCGTGTCTTCCCTCACCAACAATCTCCCAGCCACACGCTTAACAATTGTCTTGGTCATCAATGAAATGATATATTCTTTTAAAAAATTTAGCTGGACCTACATTGGGTAAAAGTTTGTAAACGGACAAGAGAAAATGGCATATAGGGAGTGTTTACCTGCTCAGGGTGACATATGTAACACAATGTTCTTGAATTAATATAAAACACTCTTTCTGGTCTGTGTGTGCACATCGATCAGTAACCTAATCCAGGAAATAATTGCATGATTAACATAGTACTTGATGTCAGAAGCGGATCACTCTTTGCTCAGCTTCCAGGTAACATGAAAAAAAACTGTCAAACTTCCACCATGTTTAACTGAACTTTTTATAAAATGAATATCTTTTCCTTCATTTTAGGTGTATAATGTATTCTTGGGGTATTGCCATTTGGCTTTGGAACAAACGTCCGGGCAAATCCTAGCTTACCATGAAAATTATGAACTATCATTTGTCCACTACTTGGATGCTGACTTTTCGATTGCCACGTCATGTTTATAGACTCAATGAAACTAATACATGTTTCATGATGTGTTGCAATTTGATCATTGGTATCAGAATTATGCCTCTGCTCAATGAACAAAAAGAATATATTTAAAGTTTTTATAATATTATCTATGGCTACAACTGTTTCTTGTACGTTCGTTTCCATATGAAGAGGCCACCATATCAAGTTAGGTAATCATTCAGAGATCAGATGATGAACTGTTCTTACTTTCATACGAGACATGGCATGTCAGCACATGCTTTATGATGTGGTTTAGAAACTTTGAAGGACTCTGCCAATGTCCGTTCGACTAGAAAACCTGCCAAATGCCCTTCTGAGTCCTACCAGGGACAAGGCATTGAGACACAAAAGTGTCTATATAACAGTGGGTGGGAAGGTGCGTGCGGCCCATGGGCATTGGCAGCTGCAAAATGGGAAAGAATTTATACTAGCTTCTTAAGTGAAATCTAGTGAACATATTTAAATTTTGTGGGTGGCATAATGATGAAAATTTTGCTTCTTAAGGGCTTAATTTTTTTTTTTTACTTTACCAAGGTAAAGGACTCCTGTAATAGGAATGGAGGACCATAGGGACTATGGGGCAACCCTTCGTGGGAGCAGGTGGCATGCCACCTCCATACCATAGTGTCCAAGCATGCGCTGATGGAATGATTGGCTATAAACACTATGTGAAAACCTGTTCAGGAAACGGGTGGCATGCAAACCCGCCTGCCATGGTTTCCCAGCATCCACTGATGGTATAAAAGACCATATACCTAGTCCTTGCTTTTGGGTACACATTTTTAATGAAATAAAAGTCGTCCTTTTCTTGGTAGATAAAAATAAACTATATGTATAACTAAATTATGCCAGTTGTTATGTGATGATAACTTAAAATAATGCAACGTAATCTGTTATATAAATACAAAGTGGCTGCATATGTTTGATGTTAGAGGAAAAGCACTTTAGGGACATAATAGACTTAAATGCCTGGTTTCAGCATGCCGGGTGGTTCTTGAGTAATCGCCGCTCTGCCAGGTCTGAATGGTCAAGAAGGACTAACCTGATGGGTTTTATAAGTGAAAGGTGATCAAAATGGGGGTAGGATAAAATTATCAGGGCAGTCTGTCTCTAATAAATGGGACCAGGTGCTGCAAATCAGTGCCAGACATCCAAATTTGTCTGGCCCATTCACATAGAGACCACAGTGCATGTTAAAACAGTGGTAGTGCTCCTGCTAGAACCTGGCTTTTATTGGTGGGCATGTGAAGATTTGGACAGTTTTTTAACTTGAACTGAATTGGATATTTTGATGGACGCTAAATTGTCTCATACTACTACTTGATTTCAGAGATGAATCTTGTATTTATATTACCTATTAATTCAATTAACTTCAAACCATATGATAGCCACCACTCTTTTTTATTCCACAAAAAGCTGTTGCCTTTCCTTAGATTAAAATACAATTGCTTCAAGAGAAAGACCAAGTCTTTTAGATCTATGCAACTCTTCACCTGGGCTATGCAAAGCATGTGTAACTCAAGGTAATTTGTTGCTTAAATGAACCGCTGCATATGTTTATAAAGATAGCAAAGGAAAGCAAGTTAGTTTACTTGTTATATTTGTATAACGCAAAACCATTAAGTAACTAATTCTGATAACTACACATCATCAGTGAGATGCTTTGAATTTTGTCTCTTCTCTAAATTACAGCATAGTTCATGAAACAGTTTACAGATGTCATTTACCTTTCGCTTCAATTGGCACAACCATACATTTTTTCACAGCAGGTGGTTTACCTAAGGTACATTTTCCAGCTAGAAAGGGTACATACTGGTTCAGGGGTAAGTCAAATTATTCCTATCGGACCTTGTACTATACAAATTTAGTAATTGTGTTTGGTTTGATAAATAAGCTTTATTATTTAGCTAATGCATCATTTAACACGTTCATATATATTTTGTCATTTTTATGTGGGGTTTTTGTGCTGAATATTTATCTCAGACATGGAGCTGCTATTGAGAGAGACATGTACATTTACAGACTCCTATACATGTTCTGAGCAGTTACCAGCTGAAGACCCCTTTAATTTATCTGGGTTCATACAGCCTATGTCAAAATTCTACAGGAAAATGTGCAGAATAAAAACAGTGGTACTTCTATATTTATGTTAGACAGTGACAGATTAGCTTAAGAGTGTAAACAATTTTGATTGTGAAATATGGTAATGACTACCAGGTAGTGGTTCTGGACGAAAAAACACAAAAAGTAAGCTTCAGGCACCAAATGCCGAGACACTTACTTGTATAAAGACTCTAATTTGTGCAAAGTTATGATATTTTCAGACTCCAAATTATAAGTGATGGACTTTGGGGGTTGAGACAAGAAACATTTCCTGGTGTCTTCCAATTCCATGCAACAGTCACACTTTATGGTCACTATTTCCTCTCAAATCAAATTAATAAGCCTGACGGTTGTCAACTCTCAAACTGATAGTGGTGTTCGGAAGGCCATACAAAAACATCAGAAGGTATCACCATGTAAAATTCCTACTATTCTGCTCATCATTGGTCCACCAATACATGTCTTAGCATTACTTTTATCAATATACGTCTGGCAAGCCTCTCTGAAAAACACATTTTTGCCTTCAGAATGTGGTTGTTTAATATAATACAAAATTAGACCATACATATATCTATTAGTAGAAGTTGACCTTCTGACTGGTTGTTGTTCTTTGTTTATTGTCAGTGGTTCAGTGTCTCCAATTTTAGACAGGTTTTATCAAAGAGCTGTCAGACGTTTTGATTGTGGTCTTGATTTTCATACTTCATATCTTTCAGTTTGTCCTCAAGCCCACTGGACACACAACCACTGACCTTAGAGCAAATCCTAATGTCGTATCAGGTTCAAGCACACACACACGGTCTCTGAGCCAGCCTTCACTATTGGAGTATTGGCAATAACCGTTTTGACCTTTGAAATAGTTGCCCCGACTGTTTCAGGTCTGGACTGCTATACTCACTCTGCGTACTACCTTTAACTGCACACATACAGGTGAGGGACATTAAACTTTCAGAGATTATACATGAAGGCAACTTAAGCATATTATTTTGTGTAATTTACATATTTCTGGTGGCTGTTTAGTTTACAAGTGGTCAATCAACTATACAAGTATATGCAATGTGAAGGTGTTGCTGATGAGCTTCTTTGCGTATAAAGCGATGTTTTTTTCAGAACGGTTGTTCTTCTCCTATTTTTACTTTTAAAGGTGACTATTTGTACCGAGTCAATGGTACATGAAGCTTTGATTTTCATCATTTGTTCACTGTCTCCCATGTTTTTACAAGCTTTATGAAAATGCCCATAAATGTCTTTATTGATATTCTGTTCTTATGCTGTACCCGTAGCAGTTCGTGTTAAAGTACACAGGACGTTACAAACTTTAGGCTCAGAATGGATCCTTATATCATATCTGTTTTAAGGGCACACAGTAATTGTGAGTAAGCCTTTATATTTGAGTAGAGGAATTAGCTATTTTAACCACAGTAGATAGTTGTCTATAATGTGTCTCATCTTGGTTACCAGAAATGCAGGTGGGGAAGGGGTGTGATCATCAATATATGCCTGGTGACTATTGTGCCAACCAATGGTCAATCTACCCTATTCGCATCTGTTTGTGCAGTTTGTTTCTTATAATTTCCCTGAATAAAAACAGGACTTGTTGGCAGATTGTTCCTGTCTCCAGGAACCTTTATTAGTGACCATTTGTAGACAGCAATGGTGTATGAAACAATGATCCTTGCAGCTGGGGATGTATATAATCTGGGTCATACGAGGCCATCCAGGGCAAAGTGGGTGCCATGCAAGTAACTCACAACATTTTCTCACTTTTCCATTGTAAGACTGATCCCTCCGCACTGGAGTCTGTGTTCCTGCTTATTGTAGGGTATCTTGCCCAAATAGTAGTTACCATTTTAGATGGATATGGTGAAAGCACACGCCCATTTCATAGGAGACAGATCCATTTATTTTTTCTCTGGTTCACAGTATTTGCTACCTATGGAATCAGTGTTGTTGATGTCAGCCTGGTGACAGCAGATAGGAATACCCAACAGGTCACCTTTACTGTCTCCTCTGGTAGAGAAACCCTGTGTTCAGCTGATTTGGATGCACAGACTGACATGGCGCCAATGGTTGTCAATGGTAAAAGAGTAAAGTGTGTGACATAGATCGGTTTTATAATCTAACAGTGCGGGGGTGGGGGGATGCTAAGCAACACTTTAATAAGTGGGAACTTTTGTTGCAAGTATTTTGGTTGAGTAATCAATTGCTGTCTCTTCACAGATGAAATCAGACTTGACAGCAGAGCCAACATTGCCATACCTATCCCTGTTGACTTTATGAAAAGCTATGTAATCAGGACAGAGGATTTCAGAATTCCGTATGTCTGGTGTGAGTCAAGTGAAGACAATCTTTGAGATAAGGTGCCCACCTCAAGATACTACTCCCAAGGTCTCTTTGCGGTTAATATGTAGGTTTCCAGCCTGTGGCCAGTATAACTGCAACATACAGCCCATCTCCATCACACTAATCAGTTGCCCCCATCAAAGGTTGCATCCATAGTAATGCTGGTGATAAGTTTCTGCCGTACGGTAAGGAATTTGCTGTTGAAAATTTTCATACATTGATTCCAGCCAGAATGTCTTCCAGACGTTTACCACAAAGCCGTTTGCAGTCAGGCATATTCTTAAGGGCAGTTCATGTGTTGATTGGCCCGTGGAGAGAGATTCACTGGCATTTGATCGATGCTGCCCCAAAGTTTAGAATGCTTATGAAACATTATCTTGATGCCAAAGATAGGTAACTAGTAATGTGGGGTCTACTACCTTCACCTAATTGATCAACAGCCCTAACCACAAAAACAAGACAAAAATTCATTTCTTCCCGAAACCTATTCCCTGTCCATTCAAAACTTGTCCATTGGTGTGATTACAGATTCTACCTTCCACAATTGCATGATTTTTTTTTTCTGAGACGCAAATTTCGCACTTCGACTTTTCCTCTTGGTGTTGCTTGGGACATGTCACTAATTTTTGGCCCAGCCCTACCTATTGGTAGGCATCTGTGACTGTTCTTGTTTGTTGAACATTTTTAGCAGCAGGTTGAATGAGTGACTTTGTATACCCATGCTCACTGCCTATATGTTCAACATTTTGCTCTTCTGACGTGACGGATAGCCCCTCGTTAACCGCAGCAAGACTCGGGAGTTGACAGGATAAGGCATCTTGAACTACCTCATATATATTCCTACAGTTTGGTGTCCAAATACTGGTTAATTATTATGTATTAAATTATATGGTACTCACACTGATAATTTGCCTTGTGATATTAGTCAATTGCTATTTCATCCTTGCACTGTTAGAAACTTAAAACTTTTGCCTAGTGGGCAGACCCATCTGCTCTTCAAAACAGAAGTTCATTAGCAAATGCTTACTAACTGAATGATTTCCTGACAATGTAACTGTTACTATACAAGTGTTGGGCATGGCACAGGCAACCAATTAGACAATCTGGGCATTTCATCAATCGGATGAAATTCATGTGTCCATTTTATGCTCTGTTTGTTACCCTTCTGCTGTTTGCTGATTTCAACAATAACTAACATGCTAATTATCCTCTTTAACTGCAATTAGTCTGCTGAGGTTACCCGTCTATTGGGGTGTCCTCACTCGTCAAATGAGACTTGCTGTTTACGACTACAGTGCATTATTAATCGCTGCGGTCCTCACAGAAAGCTATGTAATTATGAAAAGCTTTCAGCAGTGCTTTTTATATGCTATTGGTCAAGTTTTATTTCCTATTATTGTGTCTTGGCTTGAGGGATCAAGCATTTTCCATTGTCTTTTGTTTGATCTAATTCTGAGGCCTTTTTTATCACGGCTCTTTGCATATGGGATAGTTATAGATTTGTGGTAACTCGAAGAACATGGGGATGAACATAAAGCTGGAGATCCTCGGTTTGAAACTATGGAATTTTCACTTGTTGCATCAGTTGATAGGAAACTGCAGAAGGAGTTAACGGTTAATACAATTACGGGATCAAATCATGTTTGACAAATTTGGAATTCTACTGTTATAACAAATCCGAGAAGTGAGCATCTGGTTTGGATAAGGTAGCGATATTCCAGATTGCTTGCTTAAACTGTCTTCATGATACAATTTGTCACACGTGTCACAACGGATAGCTGTTCACTTGCGTGCGATTTGACAGACATGACGTGTATTTTAACCAGCAGAGCCGGAATTAGGTTCAACCTGTCCGCTTATTAAGATTGCAATGGAATCTATCTTCTGTTTTGGCAGTTTGTTGAGGTCAATTTTTTTTTCGAGAGAGAGAGAAGCGAGTAACACTGAATGTGGTCAGCAGAGATGTAAGAAGGTGCCATACACAATGCAGGTTGACTGTTCTCATGATTACTGATGTTCACCACTTAAATGCAAAAAAGAAAAAATTCTCCACCTCAGCAGTTACCTCTTCACATAGCGTCTATCATAGTGCAGTTTTTTCAATTTGTATGGGCAAGGTCCAAGGATATAATTTTAAAAGTAGGTCGGGTAAGGTCTTATCTTTGATTAAACGTCACTGCAGCTATTCTGATAATTTATGGGAAACTTGCAGTGGCAAAAACACATAAACGTTACAAACATTTAGACGCTGAATAAAGGTGTGCGTAGTATGGCAATCTATGGTACATTTGAAAATGCAAAGTTTCAAAATTAAAGCCATATTTCTTTGATTGTTCTGTAGTATGACCCTTTGAAATTGAAATTATGCGTACGTTGCGACGACTTAAAAAGTATTTGCTTCTCCTTATTAATCAATGATTATACACAAGTAACTACCTTTCTAATGCTTGGCATTATATAGTGTACTGATAACCATCTGGGTTCATTATTATTCTATACAATGCTGTGGAAATTACAGCTGAATAACCTTTATTGTATTTCCATTGCTCTGCACAAAGTGTCTGCCAATTTTGCATGCTACTTTAGGTGAGAGTAGCCTTTCATCTGCTTAAAAAGGTTCAGTTAATTTTATTTTTTCTTTTTCATGGCAAGAACCAACGTTTCAAGAAGGTATAATCAATCATGTGATATACTCACCAGTATCAATGTAGAGAAACAACGCCACCACCTCATATAATTCCTGTAAGTCAATTTGCACGTAAGGTCTGTGTACGTGCAGGTCAGTCGCACAAGTGCCTGCACAAAATATATATCAATATATCACATCCGTGCACTTGAGAGTTGATCTAGCATGAAAAGTGTCGCTGCACCAGTGGACATATTTACTTTTGTGATTCTTTTCAGTATTTATTCTGTGTGCTTTTCTCAAACACTATTCGCACTTAGAGCAGACATTGTTTTAAATTTATGCTGTGGTTAGAACAAAAAATATACACAGGAAGGTGGTCACATTAGGTATTGTCTCCCTTTGCAATAGGTATTTATAAATAATCCACTAGCCATTGTGAAAACATGGCCACAGCTGATCCGGCACATTGGATACCTTGTAAAGTGGCGTCAGCAAAGCTCTCACTTATAGGAATGTGGTCTTGTGCCTTGGATTTTACTTTTGGAACAATAAAACTATGTATGTATATATATATGTATATATATATACATATTTATATATATATACACACACATATATATATATATATATATATATATATATATATATATATATATATATATATATATATATATATATATAAATATATATATATATATATATTCATTTTGCTCAATATGTGTAGATTATATTAGATTATATTCACATGTAGAATAATGTTAGAATGTTTTTACGGCAAAAAATGGAGTTTTACAAAAGGGCTAATTTGGCTACTTATTGCGGCTCACATGAAAAATATCAAACTTAAATGCCTCTAAGTTTGCAAAATTAAACTTCACAGACATTCTTATGGAAGCTTCGCTGACTTTTTCGTAAATTTACTACTTAAATTTGAACTGAACACTTAAAGTGGTAATCACAATGTGTAACAGGTCCTAAGGTTTAGGGGCCAAATAAAACACATGGAGAACAAACCATAAAAATAATCCATAAGACCTCCCCTAAGTTAAACTGTTAGCTCCACAAAACATTCCATTTTATGAAAATCAAAACACCCGTTATTGAGACGTCTTTAATTAAAATTGAAAGAGTAATTGCCGAAACTGATTGGAAAAAAATTGAGTTTTGTAACATCACTCACATCACCTATTGTTAATCAAGTTGTTCCCGCTTCTGGGCTTTGGGATTTATTGTGAAAAAAGTTAACACGTACAGCTATCACTTTGGTGTGTTTTCATTACCTTGAAGAGTTTGCAATCTTATCAAAATTGGTTGACTTTGCAGTGAGTCATCTCTTATGTGAGCCTCTCTGTGGTTTATTTGTGTTTTTTCCCGGGAAAGAAGTGGGATGACAAAGTTGGAGTATTGCAAAAAAAGCACTCCAGAGGCCCAATGTAACCAACAAAATAGCATTGACTGAAGAGATAATTGTGTCCATTGTCCTGTCTCCACAGCCTGTGGGGGCCACAAATAGCCTGTTCTGTCTCCCAGTCCTCTAGCCTATTGTTTTCATCAGACCATGAACAGCTTGACCAAATTTGATTGAGCCCAAGCCAGTATGTGTCAGACAGCAATGTACTCATTTACATGGTGGCGTAAACACAGGTTCATGTGGATCCTTGACTAAAAGGTTTTGCGCTTTTTTGCTCACATTTCAGCTTTAAGAGTTACTTTTTCAGCTTATTTTCTCATTCAGCACGCAGATGACCACTTTAGCGCTACAAAACGTACGAAATATTATTTTGGTGTAGATGATGATTTTCATAAGAACAAGCTCTGCTGTCGACATCCTAAAAAACGACATTAATTTTGTGAAAGGAGAACACATAAGAATCATTCGATTATGTTGGTCTTGTCACGGAGAAAACGTTCTCAATATTAACTGTCATTTTCGTTCTGAGCCAAAAAAAGTTTGGATTCAAATTGGCCTTATTCGACATATACACAACATATTACATCAAGAAACAGGTAAGGTGGTACACCATGTAGTATTTAAGAAATCTAGGAAACTTATATACCTATTTTTTTATCCAGCGAAAGCCTGGCCATGCTCATGGTCCCCTTTTTTAGTTTCACGGGATAGCCACTCCTGATTTCCTCTAAATGTGCCACAGAGAAATCTGCAAAACATTTACTGAACTTCATGCACGGAATTTTAGATATATTTTAGGTATTTCACGTTTATTTACCAGTGGATGTAAAAACCACAAACCAGATTTGGCCTAAATTAGCAATTTTTTTCAGAGTCATCCATGTTAATGCAGATACTATACACTAAAGACAAAAAGGATTTAATTTCTACAGACTGAGAATATTGCTTTCGGAAAAGGGTTAAACAGCATAACATTGGCCAATTTTACTTGGTCGATAACGGGAATTACTATGTGGGACGTGTAACCAACCAAACGCTAGGCAATCTGAGATACTTAAAAGTCTATCAGGGATAAAATATGACTATCAAGAACAAAATGGTATACAAAGTACAGACGAAAATATATTGGTTTACTTCAAATGTTATTGAACCGGCAAAGTCAATTCATTTCTGGAGTACACAGAATGTATTTAAAACTTAAACCCTGGTACTGACCTACTGATATAGACCATTAGCTGATAGATGTGCACACTGGCTCCAGGAGTCTACTTTCATCTAAAAGCATGCGGGTCGTTTTACGCTCAGAACACTAATCAGTGAAAGTCACATATAATCTTGCTCTTCTCTGTGTATTTTTGCAAGAAACTACTAATACAATTGGTTCAAATGTTCCATAATTGCGTATTTTCTGCAATCATTTCAACAAGTGCCTCGCGGTTCCACCTGGCCAGTTTCCACCTTGTACGCAGTCAGTAAAGACACCTAATGGCCAGCTGCTTCTTGAAGGCAATGTGCTAACCATATGGGGCGATGAAACGAATTTAGTAGCAATCAGAATCATCCGCCCAATAGAGGTGGTCCATGCCGAGCCTGGCCAAGAAGGGAAAGTCCTTATTTGTGCACGGTGGTCTTTAGTAGGGATTAGTTGTACTTTCGGGGATTCCTGCATAACGAAAGCAGTGATTGGCATCAACGCCACCAATAAAAATTTGAAAGGCTCCCGTCGCAGTTGCAAATAACAGCTAAGTTTGCCATATGCTGAAAATGCAGCTTTTTGTGATTGCTAGTGCTCTGTTCTTGGCCACCGAAACGTCACTACTGCGCCGCATGCAAATTAATGCTTATTAGCTTGAAAGATGCAAATTAAATCACTATAAGCTGTAGATTTGCTTATAAAGTAGGGAAATGTTTTGATGATGTTCTGTAAGCACGTTTTATAAGGGAAGACACTTATGATAATGCTGTGCATCTGGTTTTATACAGAATACTGATTTGTTGTATTGCACCATCCCACAGCAAAACAAATTTCTGCCTTACTTCATCATGACTCATAATTATAATTCCCAATTCCCTATGATGTCAAAGTGTTATATGCCCCTTTACTATTGTGTCGTAATGAGTTTACTAAAAGTGCAAGTCAGGAACTATTGTGTGACTTACAGGCCCCTTACTATTGGACATGGTTGCCTCATCAACTTTTGACAGTTTGTCATTTAACATGTTAGGCAATTATTTTTATATCCACACGGTTTATGTAATGGAGAGATCTCTTAACAAATAGTTATATCACATAGCACGGCTTGCTTTAAGGGAAAATCCGTCTTGTCACTGTACCTGGAGATCAAACAAATACCTCTCAAGATATTTCGTTTATACTTTAAACCATACCTCTCTGTGTCAGCAGTTGCATCCAGATATGGCAGGTTATTTTGTATTAGCAACCATAGTAAGACTTATGTCAATAGGGAATTCAGACTCACTCATGATGTGAGAACTTGCGCGTCCCTTTACCTTTATAATTAGGGGATAAAACAGTCAGAAGTCTGCAAAATGTGTAGATATTTGCAGATTGATTTTCTCTTAACGTTATTGAAAAATGATATTTGAAAAGACAAAATTTCCAGCTATTCAGTTAAAAAAGATAAACAAACACAAAGTGAAAATATATTTCTCAGGCTAAATCCATGTGCCGTATCAAGATGTATTTCAATAGTTGACTTTTCGAATATGATTGTTTAGCAGTTCATCGAGAGGTATTGAAAAGAAATATTAGGGAGCGTACAATGTTTTGAAGAAGGAGAGGCTAAACGATGCATTTAAATTGTTGCATTTTATATACAAATACTACCGTTGACATTAGAACACTGTGTGGTAAGGTGGTGTGAAACAAAGGTGCGATTCTGAGTACAGACGACAAATCAATGAGCAGAACCTGGCCTTGATCGAAATCGGATACGCTACTACAGATCACTGCCTGTTAAACATGAAGCCAGTGTGTATGAATTAAGGAAATTAACAATGAAAAAAATAAACCCAAATATGCACTGAAAGATATCTGCAGTGCCTTGGCAACTGTCGTGCAAGTGTGCATGTCAATACAAACTCCCAATACGGCCGTGGGGTGTGTGGATTGAGTTAGCTTGATCTGTGCAAGTAACAGGTTTGCGCTCACAAGATCAGTGATCCAGAGTTTGCATGAACATGCACCTAAAACCATAACAGCTATAAATGTGCATGTCCACTATGCAAACTTATAATATCCAAATATTGTACATTATAAAAAGGTATGCTGCATGTTGTTCCTCCCCAAATTGTTACCGACAGGCATATCAAGGCAAAACTTGCCAGGTTTTATTGGTGCCGACTTCACCTTTTCATGTTCACTCCATTCGCAGATATTGCCTACAAAGTTCAAATTTGTCTTAGGTCTATCAGATGGATGTTGCTCCTATAGCCCAAAGCACTAGAACATTTTAAAAAGGCATAGACGCTACGGAAATCAATTCGCCATTAAAACATAGGCTACCAGAGTACCAAGCATATTTTGGACTGAACAGCAGGAATCGCGATTCGGTCTTTCTGATGTGGAAGCAAGCTTTTGTGCAATCACTGTAGCTTACGGAGTGCCACATACAGGTTTTAACCTTGTTGAATGACAACACGAAGACACAACATGTGACAGAGGGCTACAGCACCTTTACCATATTTGTACATCGTCGGAACTAACTTGTTCAAAAGTAACCTAAAAAACCTGGCTGAGAGGATGCTAGAAATTATAATAGTCATGCTGGTCAGTGTTTCATTAATATATTCTCATGTATTTCACAGTCTGTTTGGAACTGGTTGGTTTTCCAAACTTCATCTGGCCACCATCTGCCCCCTTGAGTAAAACTGCCTTTGTCAAACCATATATATATATATATATATATATATATATATATATATATATATATATATATATATATATATATATATATATATATATATATATATACATTTTATCACCGTGTACTCCTTGGGACAAAATGCTACCGCTTGGTATATGTGGTGCTGTTAACACAAATAGTTCTATGCGTGTAACACAACAGCTGTGCTACATATAAACTTGAATACATACTACATACAGGTATGCTGTCACATTCCATCCTGTTGCCCTCCAGGTTCCAACACCAAGGCATGCGAAAATAACTGCCTTGTTGGCGGCACAGGCTGTCATATTGAAACCCTGAGTACTGCCACTTTTCCGTATTGAAACCCATCCAGAACGTGCCTTTGGAGCTCCATGGCCTGCAAATATGTTGGCATTGTTAGTCACATCATCACTTCAACTCACCACCATCATCATCGTCGTCGTCGTCGTATTATCAACATTAGAAGTGGGTCTTATCATGAATATCATTAGCAGTGGTACCTGTATTTTAGAACCATATGATTAAGGACAGATGCCTCCAAGGTTTTCGTCCACAATTGATGGCCTTAACCTAAACTATGTCTTTAGAATTTGGCATAACCAATGGACCCAAATATCACCACCAGTAGCTTTTCGTTCCTATCTTCTTTCCCTCGTCTTTTTATAGCTTTTGGAGTGATCCAAGCGAAATATACATACAGCCTGATCTGCTCAAATGGCTGGTAAGCTAATAGTGCCCTCAAACCAAATACTAATAGTTCAGAAAAAATACCATTAACCACATCCACAAATTTCAACCTGACAATGACAGGAAATCCATGTGCACCAAAAGGCAGATACACAGGGAACACACCTAATACAGACTAAAGTTTCAATACCGATTAAATCTTTATTGATTGCTGCAAACTTTAGCACCTGATATCATTTGCTATGCACTAATAAGTATAGAAAAGGGGTTGCTTCATTCAATCAAATTAGTATACTGCATATTTAGAAATATGAAAAGCTAGAAAACAGTAGATTTTTTCATAATAGAAAAATGTTAAATATACTTGCTACACATTGATGTGATGATGCAATATGGTGTATCAGAATGGTTTTTCAGGTTGTGTAAAGCCAGTAAAAATTAATACATATTTGGTGATGCGTTTACAATGTTAAAATCAAAGTACTTCCAAGTGTTCAAATGGAAGCTTTGAATAACGTAACGCTGTGTTTTTCAACAATTTAATAAAATTGCAAAGTCTAGAGTGATTCAACCATCTTGATTCTACATTTCGATTATTGCAGTTTAAATTGAAATAACAGAAGTGCCAGCTCCACCAGGAGTGGTTTGGCGTGCTTAGGTCGTAGGTTAACAGGTACCTACTGTCGGGGTGGGAGCTCAAAGCTGATTTGACACATGATCTTCACAAAGTACGGATTTTTTTTTCTATGTCTGCTGGTGGATGTTACTATCATTATGAGGATACATTGAGAGAAATGCAGGCACATCCTTATCAACTTGCTAGAGTGCAATTATGCCCTCCATCATAGATTCATCTGAGATTCAAGATACAATTAGGTCAAATGATTCTGATCTACATGTTTACTTCTTCTCTTTATTAAACTATCCGTAGTAGAAGAAATATAATTGAATAAATATGTGGGATTGTTTGTTTTTTAAAGGATTTAGTGGGTAATCCAGAGACGTGAATAAATCAATATATATCGAATAAAGTAATACCGTATTTTAAGAACCTCTCGTGACTTGACAGACGACTTCACAAAGTGCATAATACATGTGTGCATTCGTAATGGTATGGTAGGTTGAAGACCTGACTTGGAATCAGCAGCATTAGAATATGTATGGGTAGGAAACACAAACAAATGTACAAACAGATGGTCAGTAGATTGCTTTTACAGACTTCCCTTATAGGTAGAAAGTGAGGACATTGAATGTATAATCATGCAGGGCGAATAAAATTACGATCAACGTAACTAATTCGGTGGCACATTTTACCTGGTTTTTGTAAGTTGTTTTAATGAAAATAAAATTTACCAACCTGCAGGCCGTATATGTACCAGTATACCAAGCAGGCGACTCACAAGTATACAAATTGTTGCGGAAATGCGATATACTGTTTAAAAGCTATGGAGGAAGAAAAAATTATAAATCTAATCTTCTTGCATGGATCTGGGCCATATGATAAGGCTTGACGCAAAGGATTACTATGGAAATAAACTCTGATGAGATCACGGGAATGTGTTAAATTGGTTCCAAGGTTGTTTCGCTGACTGGTAGCAGAGAGTTGTTTTAAATGGAGTGTGTCAACATGGGAAACAGTTATGGTTGATGTCCCTGACACTGCTTGTTTCTATTATAAACTAGGCAAAATTAATAACCCTCCGCTTAAATAATTTAATGGTGTACCCATACTTTTTTAGGTAATTTAAAGATACGCACATGTATGTGTAGCAAAATCCTTTGATTACATCATGTGTAAAGATGAGCAGAGTTGCAGCCCATGCTTGACTGCACATGAGCTGAATGTGACACAAAGTCAAAAAGTGCACTTCGCAGAAAGGATCATGTGTGGTCTTTCCTGTCCCTGTTAGGACCCTCCTGACCATTGATTTTTCTCACCATACCTGTGTAATGTGGCCAGAAACTGTGCCAATCATGGGTATAAAGGCATTGGGTTTTTTCTGTCAGTTATGGATTCGCCATCACTGGTCAAACTGTGAACATCACCATGCCAAGGCTATCCAAAATGGACAGGGCAAGAGCCATAGGTCGCATTGAAGCCGGTGAAGGTTGCAGAGCTGTCGCACGGGCAATGGGTGTGAACCACAAATCCATCAATGAGTTGTAGAGAAAATACCTGAACACAAATGATGTTGCAGATTTACCACGCCCGGGAAGGCCAAAGCTGACCACCAGGCAACAAGACCATTTCATTGTCAATGCAGCACGGAGGAGTAAGAGCCGCACAGGTCCTGATATTCAGAGCCAGCTGGAGAGAGCCAATCCTCACCAAAGATGCATGTCCACCCAGAGTGTTCATAACAGACTCCATGCTGTTGGTTTAAGGTCCCGGAGCATGGTGAAAAAGCCACTTCTTACCCCACATCACAAGCTTGCTCAGTTGCAGTGGACAAGAGAACATGTCCGTACAACACATGCAGGATGGAGCAATGTTCTCTTCACTAATGAGTGTTGCTTTTCCCTCCACAGAAGTGATGGACGTGTTCGTGCATGGAACCGGCGAGGGGAGAGACACGCTGCTTGTTGTGTTCAGCCCACAGTTGCATACGGAGGGGCAGAATCATGGTGTGGGTGGGCATCTCTGCTAATGGCAAGACAGACCTCGTCATCATGGAAGGAACAATGACAAGCAGTCGGTACATAACGGATGTCCTGGAACCCCATGTTATTCCATAAGCGGGTGCCATTGGAGACAACTTCATGCTGATGCACAACAGTGCCAGGCCACATGTTTCAGCTGTGGTTCGTGATTACCTGGATAGTAAGAGTGTTGAGGTGATGGAATGGCCAGCATGCTCACCTGACCTCAACCCGATTGAGCACCTGTGGAGCCATATGAAAAGAAATGTGTACCAGAAGATGGGTCCTAACTCACACTTCACAGATCTATGGCGTTATCTTCTGGAGGAGTGGGACAGTATACCTCGGGACTTGTGAGAAAGCTCGTCTACCGCATGCGAAAACGCTGCCAACAGTGCATTGACAACCATGGTTGCTACACATCCTATTGAATGGACATTTAAAGGTGCTTTATGTGACCCAGTAATGAGTCAATTTCTGCTGTATTGAACTCAGAAAATGCCTTAACTTTAAGTACAGTCTGTGATAACTTTTGATGCAACCAAGCACCATCTGTGATAACTTCTGATGGGACTCTGCACTCAGTTCATATGCATGTTTGAGCCCTCTACAGGTACTCTTGCGAACTTGTGATTCAGACTTTGTCTGCTTATTGACACTGTGCAATGAAGCGTAACTTCATTTGCTCAGAATTTCCTCTACAGATCTACTCTAAAGTGTATACAGAATAAAAGAAACATTGAATATATTCAAAATATGTGTGTGTTTTTTACATAAGAATTGCTTTTAGTGGAGGGTTATTAATTTTGCCTAGTTTATATTAATGACATTGCCTATGATGTCAAATCCAACATATATTTGTTTGTAGATGATAGCACATTATTATTTCATTCCATTTTAGAAAGGGTGGGGGTGTAGTAAGTAGCATGACAATCAATACGGATCTCTCGGCAACATCCCTCTGAGCAAATCAGTGGTTCACCTCTCTAAATAAATCAGTTATTTGCAGTAGAAAAAATTAGGTCAACAAACATCTAATCTTTGTGAAAAGGCAGAGGGGTACACCTGATAAATTATCATACACAACTTGGTCTTCCCCCAACCAATGGGTCTGGGTATAAACATGCTGACAGTATATAAGCTCAAGCTATAATAAATGTAAACAACCTGAGAGGAATGAAGCTCATTTTTGGCTAAGGGAACTTGGGAAATTTGTACTTTACGTTCATAAGACCAATACTTTAACACAGAAATATTGTGTGGGACACTGTAATCAAGCAAGCACAGGTAAGCCCACGCACGTGCAACATGGTGCAGCACATAAAGTAACAGGCCACGCAAACCATAAATCTACCGGCATTAAAATGGGAATCCCTTTTTGGAGGAACACAAAAACAAGAGGACTGTGACAGTCTTGCACTAAGCTGACTTTCGGTTTGCGAGGTTTTTTAACATTTTCCTAAAATAATCAACAACAAACATTCATTAAAATTCCAAGATTCAGTGGACCGTGGCCATTTCAACAAATCTGGCAGAGACTCACCAAAGCATGTTAGCACCAAGTTTGGACCGAATCTATTGGGAGGTTTTGGAAAAGTTAAAAATGTGATTGTCTACTGCAATCTCCGTTCAGGTACAAAAATAGAGTCCATGCATCAACCCACAAGCACCAAAATTGAAAAAAAAAAGTAAACAAAAATACAGATCAAGAGCAAATTAAGAACTAGGGGACCCTAGGAGTGTTCCTGTGTGATATCAAAGTAATTGGTTGAGCGGTTTCAGGTATTTTTTAAGCCCTCCCTCCCCCCAAAAAAACAACAACAACAACAACAACAAAAAAAAAAAAAAAAAAAAAAAAAACGAGACAAAAGGGTTGTGACAGTCCTGTGCTCAGCTGACCCTACATGCACAGACTGAAGTGGTCCTGTTGACTATGATATCAAACTCATCTCTGTTTTACACCATGATCACTGTTGCTAACATATACATATCCCCTTGTGGATATTAAAAAAAAAGAGCAGAATAGCAGCACCACGTGTTGAATCAATTAAGGTGTAGGTGTCCCCAGAAGTTTCCTTATGCAGTTTGAAGGAATTACCTGAGCGGTTGCTCAGAAGATTTTTTTTTTCTAATTTGCCCCACCCCCCCTCCCCCAATCAAATAAAAACTTCATTAACAGTTACAAATCCACTGGCTTGTGACCATTTGAACAAACCTTGCACAGACTAACACAAGGTACATCCCACATGTTTCAAATGAATCTGCTTGACGGTTTTGGAAAAGAAGTCCAAAATGTGCATCTCAATTGCAATCCCAATTCACTCACATAAATAGAATGTATGCACCAACCAGCAAGCACATGAAGTGAACAAAAAAATGTTAAAATTCACGGATCAAAGTAAATCAAGATACATTGCCACCAAGTTTAAAGTGAATCTGGTTTCAGGGAACATATCGAAAATGTCAATTAGCACAAAGTTATCCGATGACTTGCATAGTGATAAATAGGAAAGGTGTATTGACCGAAAAGTACCAGATATGAAAATAAATCGTTAAAAATCAGAATTCCAAAGTAATGCCACCTACAGGAAATATTTACTTGGCCCTTTCACAAAAAACATATCCACCAAGTTTCAGCTTAATTTGAGTGCCAGTTCTAGCGGAATCAAACATAGCAAACACACACATAAAATCATTAACAAAAGCAAACCCCCCCCAAAAAAAATAAACAAACAAACAAAGAACAGCGCCACGTAATGAACGGATTAAGAACTATGAGTTGATAAGAGTTTGTCTGTGTGATATCATAACAATTAGGAGAGCGATTTTGAAGAATTTTTTTTAAGATTTGCCCCCCAAAAAGAACCAAATATCATTAAAAGTCCAAAGATCGTGGCCATTGGAACATACTTAAACCAGTGCCCCACGGGCAAATTTTGGTCTGCAACAAAGGACCATTGATAATATCGTAAGCAGTAGTAGCTCCTCGTAAAAGTTCTTAAATTGTCGTTGAAATTTGCTTACAATTAAATTTTAGTCAGAATTAATCGACTATGTACTGTATATAGTCACCCCTATGTCGTACACGGTCGTACCAATTTCAACGGGACCGTAAGTCTTGGTTATGGGAGAATAAGCTGGACTATCTACGACAGTATGAATCTAGCTACAAATAATGTTTTCAAAAAACTAAGGCCATTCATGACTGCCTTCGTTTAGGCTTGCAAGAGTCCAACCATTTGGCGGGCCTACGGAAACGTACTATTATGTGCAAACCCATGGTCGACAGTGTTCAACTAGGTACAAATACTATCGAGGAGAGTACACCCACCTGGAATTGGCTACGAAACTCATGCCCAATCAGCGGCTGTGTACTGTATGTTCGAAATTCGCCCAGAGAAGCATTGCATGCCGCGAATATAAGCCTATCACTTCAAATTTGGGGCCACCTTAGTCACCCTGGCCACAAACCACAGTTATAAATCCTTCTATTTTTCATATTAGCATTTGTCAGTCTAAAAAATCAGCATTTTGGTATTTTAAAATTCCGTGAACGGAAAAAATTCCCAGCTCGTTAATTTGTGATAATCTAAATACGAAACAACACCTGGATGTCAGCTTTATACAGGTGTATGAACTCTTGCCAAGGTCACATCATTGTCCTTCCCCACCATAAAGTTTCCACCGGCCTGGAAGACTGTACCTTTATGACCACCGATGAAGCAAACCTGACTTAGCTAACTTTATTTAAACAAAAGCTACAGCATGCTGAAAACACAGTATTTTCACAATTACAGCCTATCCCCGTTGGGATGCGCAACCAGCCAATCACAACTGTGGTCTGTAACCTCATACCAAGGAGGAAAGGTGTAGTAGAGTAGGCTTACCTACAAGGAGTAGCCCTGGGAAATATACTCTACTTCCAAGAACATGCACATGATAACATTGTCATTAAGGAGGGTGATGGCGAATCCGATTAGTCTGCTGGGAAGAAGAGGTTCAGAGTTGAGGCACATGAAGAAAATGACAGTGGATCAGGAGGGCATTCCAGTGCAGATGCCTGTGAGTAGGCCTATATAGGCTATATGTAATAAAGGCCTATGAACTGTTTGATTTGTGGTAACCTTACTTGTGTACCAACATCTTGCAATTTGTATTTGTTTATTTGAAATTTGTTTATGAACATATCAGTAAATTTGTTTTCCAATATGCACGTTCATTTTTATGAAAAGATGTCTTTAAGGTGCAAAATATTTATATTTTCAAAAAACATTTTTGTATTTAGCATCCTCTTTTGAGTCTGCTGTTGCAAGTCAGAAGAGGAAGAAAACTAAGGCTAAGTACATTGTTGCATTGTTATTGCATTGTGTACAATGTGAATCTTCTAAGTAAATGTTATATTTTGTCTATTTTGCCTTTTCCAGAGTGTCAATTACTTGCAGGCGCCAACGTCTTTACGCATGCGCCAACATCTTTAACCGCCGAAATATCGCGAGCGAAAAAACATCAAAATTTTAAAAGTTGCAGTACTCTTATCATCTACCAGGTGTTTTCTGAGTATCAGAGTCGCAACTGGAAATGACATTGAGGATATAATCCAAGCCAAATCGCCAGCCTTTGCGACGATTACCGATCCGCTGCACACGGTCACCCCATTATCGCCCAACATTTGAAAGTTGAAAAAAAAAAAAAGATTTTTCAACTTGAACTATTGTTTGAACCTAGTCAGGTTAAGCTGAAAAAGTTAAGGGCAGAAAACTCCTTTACAAAACATGTGAGACAAACAGTGCCACAAGAGGTACTAGATGGAATGAAATGTCCCTATGTGAACGAACATGAGGTCATCAAAACTGTCGCCGGAAACAACTTTAAATTATCACTGATTCACTTGAACATTAGAAGTTTATTTAAAAATAGCCATAACCTGAAACTGTATCTTGAATCACTCGACGGTAACTTTGATATCATTGCTCTTTGATTTTGATATCATTGCTCTGTCGGAAGTCGGCATCAATGCTGATGCATGCACGGGTATACTGGATGGATATGACTTTATATATGTTATACCCCCGGGAAATTCCAATTTTGGTGGGGTCGGTATTTACATACAAAATGAGTTAAGTTACAAAGTTAGACCTGAAGTGAAAATACAATTTGTCAAAATCACAACTTACATAGAAATAGTACTTGTAGATATTCATACACCCGAGACAACTTCCACAATTTTAACTATATAAAGACACCCAAACAAGGGAAGTATAGCAGATTTCCAACATTTAGCTAATGTATTTCAACTTCTTCAAAATGAAGAGAAAAATGTTATCTTGGTTGGAGACTGAAACATTAACCTTATCAATGTGCAAAGTGATAACATTAAAGATTACATAAACAATTTGACTATTCATAATTATACACCATGCATCACTCTACCTACAAGGAAAACAGAAACCAGAGCTACGCTCATCGACCATATCTACCTCAAACTTAATTCATCAGAAATTAATGACCGCATGATCTCTGGTACCCTACTGACAGACATCACGGACCACCTAACCAACTTTCTCTTACTTGGAACACCAATGAAAGATATTGTGAAAAAAGACCGTTGATACGCATATATAATGAGAAAAATATAAATAAATTCCAAACTGATTTATCTAACATTGACTGGACTGTAAAATTTAAGAATAAAACACCCAATGAGAAATGCGATGAATTTGTGACAACGTACTGCAATCTCTTTGACGAGAATTTTCCTAAAAAGCGACTCTCCCGGGAAAGAGCCAAAGACAAGAGCTGGCTTACACCAAACTTGAAAACATGCATTCATAATAAAAACAAAATGTACCAACGTAAGCTGTAAAACCCAAATCTAGAAAATACAAAATCATACAATAGATATAGAAACACCCTAACAGCCACCCTGAGGAAAGCTATGGAACTACACTATAATCAATTATTTAAAACAAGAAATAATTCCATAAAAAATCTTTGGGACACTTTCGGCAAAATAATAAATCGAGACAAAAAGAAAAAGAAAAAGAAGCATAGAAAAAAATTGTAATGGACGGAGAAACAATATCGAATGCAAATCGCATAGCCGAACTTTTTAATGACTATTTTTGCAATGTAGGTGAAAATCTTGCCTCAAATCTTCCAAGCTACCCTGAAACCATTCACACATGCTTAAAAACGCCATCCCCTCAACAAACAATGTACTTAACACCCACTGATACCGATGAAGTTAAAAGAGAAATAATAAAACATAATTTTTAAAAAAGCTGCAAGACCTGATGACATATCGCGAAAAATAATTAAGAATACAGTTAACCAGATAGTGCAACCACTGACTATGATCTTCAACGAATCGTTTCATAATTCCGTGTATCCAGACCACTTCAAAATTGCAAAAGAGATCCCACTTCACAAGAAATCAGAAAGAACCATTCTGTGTAATTATAGACCAATAAGCTTGCTGAGCTGTTTTGGTAAACTATTGGAGAAACTCATGCACAAAAGACTGTACTCTTTCCTTATCAAACATGATTTAAAGTACAAGTACCAGTTTGGCTTTCAACATAATCTTTCCACTTCCTTGGCGCTAATCGAAGTAACCTAGATTATACGAAAAATTCTTGAAAATGGTGACCATGTATTGGGAATATACATCGACCTAGGGAAAGCTTTCGACACAGTAAATCATAACATTCTTCTTACTAAACTGAAACATAACGGAATCAGAGAGAAAACTCCAGATTGATTTGACAGCTACCTCAGCAACAGGGAACAATATGTTCAACCAAATGATATCAAATAACAGGAAAAAGCATTCACGAATTAAGGGATGAAGGCGAACAAATTCTTCATAAACGTTACAAATGATTCTCAGTAACCAAACTCACAATGAATATAGATAAAACCTGCTTCAGCATATTCACATCAAAACGTAATGACCACAGTTTATTCTCAACACTAACCTGTGGACATCATGTAATCAAAAGAGTACAATCTGCTAAATACCTGGGCATTATCCTTGATGACAAATTAAACTGGAATGAGCATGTGGAACTAGTGCAAAACAACATTATAAAATACATATACTGCTTCAAGTACATCAGAACACATCTCCCAGTACACTGTGCAAAAATATTATACTGTCCCTTCATTTTCCCCCGCATTTCCTACGGTATTGAAATCTTTGGTACAACTTCCAAATCGAATATAAACAAACTGTAAACCATTCAGAATAAGTCACTGAAAATTCTCTTAAACAAGCACCAAAGAACCTCAACAAATGAAATACATAAGCAGACAAATGCCTTAAAAGTACACCACATACATGAACAGGTTATCACAAATTTTGTCCACAAGCAAATAAATGGTAAATTACCAGCAATTTTTAATGATTATTTCACAAACAATAACCAAATTCATCAATACAATACACGACAGAATGCGAATTTGCATATTCCATGGATAAATTCAACCCATGGTCACAACATAACAAAGTTCATGGGTCCATACCTTTGGAACAAACTCCCCCAAAATTTGAGAGATATTGACAGTAACACTAAATTTAAAATACAACTGAAACAATTCTTCTTACTATCCTACCAGTAAATGATCTGCAAATCCACTTTTTAAAAATTTATTATGATTTAGCAGTTAACATCAACTGTATTAGATATATGATTGGTTTTTCAAATATAGAAGTTTTGATGTATTAATGCATGTTTTATATTTAAATCTTTTGATCTCAGGTACGTCATGTACATGTTTTACCATGATTACAGTACATATGAACAGTTAGGTATTTGATAAAGCTAGCATATTCGATATCTCACCTTTGATCTCAGACATCATGATTATTGTACATAATATGAACGGTTAAGGTATTTGGTAAAGCTGGCCTATTTTTATATCTCATTTTATGATCTCAGACAGCATGATTATTGTACATATGAATACTTAAGTATTTGATAAGCCAGCAGTTTTTTGGGGGTTTTTTTTTGGTTTTTTGTTTGTGTGTGTGTGTGTGTGTGTGTGTAAGTGTGTGTGTGTGTGTCTGTTTTGTTTTTTTGTTTTTCATAATTTGTTATTATTATTATTATTATTATTATTATTATTATTATTATTATTATTATTATTATTATTATTATTATTATTATTATTATTATTACTTTACCATTTTTTTCCTCCGTTTCTGTATCATTACTTGTATGTACATATATTAAGCACCCAGCTAGATGAGTTGTAACTCCTCTGGGAGCCCTCATACCATTGTCACCGGTAATTTATGTATGTTATGTGAAAATAAAGTTCACTTATTTATTCATTCAGGGCGGATTCAGTAGAACCAGCCTCAGCAGATGCAACCTCAGTGTAACCAGCCTCCCCAGGCTCAATGGCCTCTGCATAGCAGCAGCAGCACCACCACTACAGGCTACATGTGAGAACCACACACCAGTGGAGCGTCACCTTCCATGCCAACAGGACAATCTCCTGTGACTTATGCCACCCTGATGTCATCTGTTAAACCACCAAGGCTTCAGGTTCCTGATATATCAACAGCGAACAGTCTACAATTTCTAGATCTGTAAACACCAGCAGGATCCCAGACTAATGAACCATCCATGAAGACTCAAAACCAACTCAGGGTTTCCCCCAGTGATATTAATATCTTGAAGGACAGATCCTCTGCCAGTTTCTCATGGTTATTGCCCAGCGCCCTAACACATCAGGATGCCTTGTGACCAAAAACTCATTATGTGGCTGTTAATTGGAAGCCCTGAGAGACTGTGTTCTCAAATAAATAAAATTGCCTGATCTTGTGCCAAATATTTGAAAAGATGCAAATATAAATGACGTTTTTAAACAAAATCTTGTACATATTCTTTAGTTATATTCTTTTAATAGTTAATATTTGACATGGGATACTGTGGAATTTCTGGTATGGTTCAGTACCTGGTAGAACCCCACCAGCTGCTGCAGTCGCCCTAAATTGAAGGCCACAGTCCATGTTTTCAATTACCTTGTAAGCCATGTGCTCCAGCTTCCGTTAGCAGCTGGAGCACATGGCTAACAAGATAATGAAAAAAATGACTTTGGAGCATTGGCATGTTGATATTCATTTGAAAGCATTTTCATAAGGAATCATAATGTGCACTAAGAAATGGGATTTAGTGAAATTGGGTAGGTAAACGTCAATGGTCATAGGCCTCAAAGGGTTAATTAAAAAAAACAAAAAAATAATGGAAATAGAGAGGAATTTTAACACGTATATTTCAGGTAAGTTTATTCCTCAATTACATAATGCAAACACAGACCTGAACCCCAATATGTATATTTCTTTCTTCTCACGAGGTCCAGTTGGCTCTACATTTTAACGCTGTTGACCTATTATTAGAAACGTCCATTTGTTTGTTTTTCGGGGCTGTCGACCATCAACCAGAACCAATGTCACTGCCAGAACTTTCATCAATGTCAATACTAGAACAGTGGTCACTACCATCGGTCATGCAACTCTATCATCTTGTCCTGCCAGGAGACTTTACAAATTTGAGGAGAGAAATACTCCATCGGGTGGTTCTTAATTTTCTTTCCAGGCTTGGATGCTCTGTTTTCAAGCAGGTTGTGCAGCCCATGCAATGCTCTCGTGAGACTTCCTTTTTGCCTCCATCGACCAAGTATTATCTCTCCTGTCCTGTTGTCCACTCTGTCGCCATTTGCCTGCGCATCACCAGATGTGTTTCTGAGGATTTTGTGCAATATGCAAGTTGCATGGACAATCAATTCACAGATCTCGGGAGATAAGTGTCCGGTATATTGTGTAATTCAAACTTGTAGAGAATGATTTCATAAAGATGATTCTTCACGTTATTCTGGTGATTAACACCCATGCCTGTCTACACATGCAAAACACCAAACCATAGGGCAAACGTTCCAAGTTTTTACAATCTTCACTGCCTCTATCCTGATTTTTTGCCTTACTGTGGTCAACACTCTCCAGCCCAAATTAGATCTTCAGGAAGAGAGCTTTCACATTTAGCAGGACGTCTCGCTGAAACAGGCGACTTTACTTTCTTTTGATATATACTGAACCAAACAAATAACGCAACCCTTAAACGTTTTAACTTGAATATTTATTGTTACTTTCATATCACAGAAACAAATTAGATCCATATTCTGCAGTCTTTTTGGCATAACAAGTGAAAAACAAAAACTTGAAACTGTCAACGAGGGAGCTACCAGCTGGCAATAAACAGGGCAACATTGATTTGTAAAGTTCACAAATTGGCATGTCCACTAATACTGCATGTGACCACCATCAGAATCTGAAACTGCTATGCAACGTCGGCGCATGGATGACACTAGCCGCTGCACCATCTGCCGGGGCACACAATCCCACTCTTCTTGAAGAGCCTGGCGAAGCTGCTGGCGGTTGGCGGGCGCTGGATCCCATCTCTGAACACGCTGGTCAAGGTAGTCCCAAAGATGCTCAATGGGATTGATATCAAGTGAGAAGGCTGGCCATGGCAAAGCGTTAATTCCTTCTCCTTGCAGAAAATCCATAGTCAGTCTAGCGGCATGGGGCCGAGCATGGTGCTGTTGAAGCAAGTGGAGTTGGTGGTGTCTAATGAAAGGGACAGCAACAGGCTGAAGGATCTCATCCCTGTAATGGGCAGCGTTAAGATTGCCTTCAATGAAGATTAGCTGGGTTTTAGCTGTGAATGAAATTCCACCCCACGCCATCACTGATGCACCTCCAAATCGATCTGCTTCCAGCACACAGACATCTGAGTAGGGTTCTCCTCTTCGTCGCCAAACACGTATCCTACCATATGCATGATACAGGGTGAAGCGGGATTCATCGGTGAATGGCACATCCCTCCACTGTTGATGGGTCCAGCGAGTATGGGCAGTTGCCCATTGTCGTCGAGCTTCTTGCCTGTGTCAAAATTTGACCCCTGTAAGGACGCATGGCATGTAGATGGTGTTCTTGTAGTCTATTACGGACTGTCTGGGCAGAAATTCTGTAATTGTTTCTGCCAGGTGTCTGTTGTACAGTTCTAGCGGCTGGTCGAGTTCTGTTCCGCAGATGTGACACCCTGATGTGTCTGTCTTGTGCAGGTATGGTTTCTCTTGGTCTCCCAGGACGCTGTCTATCAGCTGTGGCCCCAGTCTCCTGGAATCTTGTAGCCAGTCTGGATATAGTGGATTTGTGGCCTGCAGTCTTCTTGCCACCTCTGCTGCAGATAAACCAGCCTGTAGCATGCCAATTCCTCTCTCCTGATCTACTGTTGATAATCGACCCATAGTTCTTGGAATACTGTGCCAAATGAATCCCATGCTGCCCTTTTATTGTCCATGAGGGGCTACACCCAACCAGTAAAGGTGCGAATGTTTTAGTCATGTGGGTAACACTGAATCCTGCAGTTGTCCTTGATTCAGCACAACCACCAAACTTTGAAAGCCTCATGTCCTTGCACACAGTTACGCTTGGGCTGCTTTCAATGTGGCCTTTTCCTGTCCCAGAATCAAAGACTCGGCAACCTTAATTTCAGGTGTCAGAGACTTGCGTAAAATAGCCTGCTGTAGTCACTCTTAATTCATGACAATGACCCAATGGCAAGGTCAGGGTACTCGACCTTGAGGTCACACTACTTGGTGCATTATTTTAAACTGTTTGTATGTTTCTGAACTTTAAATACAGTTCCAATGTGAAAATGAACCCAAATGAAAAAGTTGCGTTATTTGTTTGGTTCAGTAAAGTAAGGAAAACTAAGGTAGGGGTAGTAAGTTCCCCAAAAGACAGACTTCTGTAGCCACACATTTGTAAGAAAAAAAATTGCATCTGCTAGTTCGATTTTGAATAAGGGAAATTGTGGTAAGATAAATTAAACTGAAATATACATAAATATATATATATATGTGTATATATATGGAACTGGGGTCTTGAAAAAAAATTTCACCCTGGGAAGCATTCGATTAACAATCGGTATTCAACGTTTAAAAAAGTCATTAAGCAAGGTAAAAATATTAGGTTATTTATACATAGATGAAACATTTTGTGAGAGTAAGGTTATTTTCAGCATATGCATCAACCTGAAAACTACACGGAAGTGTCCCAAAATTCTTACTCCAGAACAGAAGGTTTCAAACACTTCAAGCACAAGTGGTTACCAGCTGAAGATTGTAGAATTGACTCTTATGCCACACGGTAGGCCAGTGCTGGGAAAAAGGACTAGCCACACAAATGACACCCACCCTACCAAGCCGGGATGGGTCTTTAACCTTTTGCTCACAATATGACCTATATGGACAACAAACTAAACACCTTTCTTAACCTTGGGAATAAGATAATCAGCGCTAAATATTAAATTATTTGGGGGGGAATACTAAATATTAATTTTCGTTTGAAGACCAATGAACACTGCAAGAAAAGGTTTGAATAAAGTAAAAGACAAAATAAGGATGAAGTTAAGGGAAAGGCAGCAACAAATGTGAATGAAATATTCAGATAGGTTCAAAACGCGTGTAAATGAACGTCACGTTGTAATTTTGATGTAACTGTAAATAATTTAAGAACAACAATGACCTCACTGTGCTAACGATGACTGACTCATGTTCTTTGAAAACTGAATTTGTTTAGTTGAATAAATGCGCAAATGGCCGTATTATTTTGTGGGAGACTGTGTTCCCAAATGCAAAAAGGCAATATACAAAAGAAGATCGCGGATACAAAGTTTGTGAAAAACGCGGATTGACAAAAATAAAATCGAATTTAGTGTAGGCTGGATTAATTTTAGTATCCAGAGGCTGACATGGTTTTGAATGCTGATATCGATCCTGGTTGCTGTACTGGCCCTTCTTCTTTATGACATGAAGTGAGATTTATGTAAAAATAATTGGGAGCCAGCATTTTAGAAATTTAGCATGCCTCATTATTATTAAATAAAGAATAATTAGAAGGCTTGAAAAAAAGCACACGTATATCAAGTCCAGATATATTCCCGATAAGAAGGAGATGCAGTGTACAGTTTTAGATATTTCAAAACACGGTAACACACACAAATTATTTTTCAAAAATGGTGGGCGGTTCAGAGATCTTTTATAAATCTTTTGTCAAGAAGGAACCACAGATGTGAATATGATGATCCCGTCTTCGCCTTCTTTTTGATGATTAAAGCTACATAAAATACACTCAACTAGATCGGATATGAGGTTAGAACAATCCCTATTGACCTCTTAATCATGCATGTTCTTAGCAAATCTATGCAAGCTTACCAAATCTGAGGGTTTATATATAAATATATATATATATATATATATATATATATATATATATATATATATATATATATGCATGTATGTAAAATAAATTTACTAAGAACAAATTTTGGTTCTTTTATTTTTACTGCCAAAGTGGAGTAAAGAAAGGAAAATCAGGTAGAAGGGAAACCAGGTTTTTGTCTCATTGTGAGGTATGTTAAACTGCTATGCCTACTGCAAGAAAACTCCATGCTACACATACAACTAATCATAGTTTATTTAGAATACTTGAACATAACTGTCTGACCATGGGCCTTTCAGGATCTCCAGAATTTTCTAGTTTATACAAAGAGGAAGTGTGGTATCTTGGCTCAGGAAGAAGATTTGCGGAAAATATACTGACGACAAATAACTCTTCCAGGGGAGCCATAACGACATGTCTTGAAAACCCTAACCTTACCAAAGAAAGCATCCAACTACCTGATCCTGAAAGTTTCATAACTGAAAATAATTGACAACTTCTTTAGGTTATGGGTAGGTCTGAAGACTCTTTCCCTAAACACCCGAAAAAATGCAAAATAGAGAAAAAGATGAGAGAGAAAACGAGGATACAGTACTTCTCCGTTTGTGTAATACAGACACGCATGTGGAAGCACTTTGTTGTATGTTTTTTTGATCAAATGCTCCAAACACGTTTGAGAAACAGACACAAACATACACACATACATACATACATACATACATACATACATACACACACACATATATATATATGTATATATATATATATATATATATACATACATATATACATATATACCTATATATATATATGTAAAGAGAGAGAGAGAGACAGAGAGAGACAGAGACAGACACAGAGAGAATTTCTTCCTAATTGAGCTTTTAACTAAACAAAACTGTGATGAATCCTGGCCACAATGCTCAATTCATGATGACTAAACATCTTTGATGCAAAATGGCTCATTTTAACACTGGCTGACGCCAAAACACTTTAGGTTCTGGATCTTATGATTCAGTTTTTGTTTATGATTGTCTCACACATATATATTTCACCTTTACAACCATATAGAACCCACAATATTTAAATGATAAGGGAAAATTGTACTCTTGACGTACATAGTTAGTTCATAAATCTTCCTTGTGTGATAATATACATTTTACTAGGTTAAGTTAAAAATTCTTCAGAGAGTTATAAATCAACTGCTAGCGTGTCATGAAAAAGAAGCAATCTGGAATACGAGTCAAAAATAAAACGATATATGGGTTTAATCCTTGATAACAACATAAAGTGCATAATACACTTTGCCTTCGGAATAAATGATAAGATTGGTTAATCAAGTACCTGCAAACTCCTTTGGACGTCACCATGATGGATCCTCTGTAACTTGCTCCCACATCGCTTGCATAGTAACAAACACTGGGTTCTGACAAGAAACAATGTTACGTTAAAAGCTCTTCATATGCAAGGATATTGCATTACTTGTTTGTGACGCATGTTGAAATAAAAAATATTACCTCTAAGACAGTTTGCCGGAATTTAGTATGTTTAGGGTGCTGTCGGCAGTAGCTAGTGGTGATCTTAATGCCCAGTCTTTACCAGCACTATTGATTGATGGCCCCCTTTATTCTGCGTAATCGCTGCTGATTGCCAATAAGTCCCATTGAACATTTTGACCACACTTATGATCATACGTTTGTGCTCAAAATGAAAGGGTTGGTGTATAATAATAGTATCTATTTTTGGTGAAAAAGTGTTCCAAATTTAGATGTTGAAGAAACATATTTTAATTTTGGTACAAAATGGACCATATATACAACTATAACATACCATGTTAAAAAGTCTCGACCATATTGTCACTTCCTAAATACTGAACACCTTTAAGAACCTGTCCCTTTACCCTTAAAATGTTTCTAGATGATTTGCCATTACATGCTCAAAAAACACAATAACTACATTATATAAAAACATGTCATTTTAGTTATTTTTCTCTTAGTCACAACAAGCCTTCTTGCAGATTGTCATTGATTCTGCTAACTGTACGAACGAACTGTTTTACCTTTTATGTAGAGAATAGTTTGTACTAAGTGCTCTCATCAGTGAAAAATTAATGTGCGAATAAATGAATTCAATCACTGCATTATTAAATGTTTTACATTTCTAAAACTAAATTTCAGTCAACCCTCTTTCATCACATATGGATACGTTAAGAAAGAGCTGCACAATGCAATTAAGTATTTACTATGACAGAATAAGCTTGAGCTAATGCTGAACTCTTGTCCCATAGGATCGTGCAGAGCTTGAATAGATAATGGAGTATTTTGTCTGAAATTTTCTATTCTATTTTAATTATCATTGCAAAATGTATGCCAACTTTCTTTTCTACTCTCATGCCACCATGTCTTGATTTTCTTTGCTAGGGATTCACTTTCCATCAGATAACATTGTTAATCCTGTCTTATGACTCTCTTACGACTAAATAATCCCGGCCATACACCCCGTATTAATATTGCTGTATAGTTGGCGCTGTGCTAAAGACCAATTGTTTTTAAAAAGATTATTATGTAATTCCCTGACATTTCAAAGCAATCATGCCCCTATATTCCATTGTTTTCAATATTACTAGGAAAGATACAATCATGATTATCATCATCATCATCATCATCATCATCATCATCATCATCATCATCATCATCATCATCATCATCATCATCATCATCATCATCATCATCATCATCATCATCATCATCATCATCATCAATAAAAACACAATTTGGAGGGTCTGTAATATCTAAGAAGTGCTCAGCCAATATATAATACTCTTACTAGATCCGTGGGGCTTGTACTTATCAATAGGTAACTCACCTACGCCGCTCTTAAAGCTTGATAGAACTGTCAGAACACACTAAAAATAAATACTATGCGAAATGGCACTTTGGGGTAAGTGTACATTGATCTATTAAATAACAACATGTCAGTAAAAATGTTTTATCTTACTTTGATAGTAACAGTAATAAAGGGTTAAGTACCCTCCACCAAACTGCATGTGAGGGAGACTCCCACCAGTTGTTGCCGAACTGTTGTATCCAATTGGCATCGACAAAAACTCCTTCTGTGTTTGCATACCAGCCACGTTTGGGCAGTGAGGTCCTCTCTGTCGAATATCACAAATACTTGATGAATGATTTCTTTAACATTTCTCTGGGTGTCTCCTTATCTATTTTACCATCTAGAGATAAGGTGTACTGTTCACGCATATACGTCTCAGGCGCCCGGGCTATTGCCAAAGATTTCTTTTGTTTCATTTTTGTCAAATGAAGGAACAGGCAATAAAGCAGCACACGAAAGAAGAATTACAAATGTATGCATATTTATTGAATAGCACGGTAGAGTGTAATTTATATTACACTTACAATTCATAGCAAATTTACCATATTTCAACGATACATTGTTTCTAAAAAATAATTCGTGGTTTCTGCTGAGGCTATTTCTTCACTAGCTTGATTAGCGTCCAATTTAACTGTTGACAGGCCTTGCTCTTCATTTACCGTAATAACTAATATGATTACTTTTCTCATTGGGGCGAATATGTAAATACAGTAATGTGTTCTTTTCTCCCAAGGACCGGTTCCTACAGTTTTTTCACCAACTTAGAGGTTAGGCACTTCCAGTGGTTTATCCGAAAGTTTGGATTCCAAATGGCCATCAATATTTCATTTGTTTGGTGTTTTATTCGCTATATTTAGAGGTTATTTACTAGGTAGATGCTCATCCG